>JAQIWA010000027.1:0-72239 GCA_034693305.1 Eueremaeus valkanovi | reverse complement strand
AGCATCAATATTGTACCCCCTGTAGTTTTTCGGTACTAAGAGATTCAAAGTATGCGCCAAAGAAAACTTTCCCTGTACACTCTGACTATACGATGCCTTTCCTCTACTTTTAGCTAAATTGCAATCCGAGTTAATTTAGGCCAAAAAGGCTTTGGCTCTCTCTTACGGCTCGCTCTTTATCTTTATATATATTTTGTGTTTTCTATTTGTCTTTAGTTTTAGTTCAGAACTGAACTGTTATTTGCATTATTGAATAATATGAATAATGACTCGACTGCCCACTTGTGCACTGACTCCCATATTCACTGCTGTTTTATATAATATTCTGTGCATTATATCTATTCCTCTCTTTGCTCTAATGTTTGTTTTAGAGAATTAAATTTGATTTCTGTCCTAATTCTCAGCCTTTACTTTGATTTCAATCCTAATTGGCTGACGATATGGCGATATGTTTGAAGTTTTGATTATAAATATTTAAATAATTTTAGCCCAAAGTTTATACTCATTGAAAATTTAAATTCTCTTCAAACCTGTTCTGGATTCTCATACAAATCGATTTTAACTCTTTTATTATAACTTATTGAAGGGAAAGGAAGGCCGAAATCGCAGCCAAAAACAATTATAACCAAAACTTTATACATAATTCTAGCGATGAAAGAGTTTGTGACGAAAATATATATAAATCCATATTTATATTACATAAATATTTATTAAATTTTGTGTAAAACTTATGTATAGAGTGTTAGTGAAAGGAAAGTGTATAATAATTTGGCGATAAAATAGAAATATATCATAATTTTTTTACTTCTCACACAAGACTTATTTGAATAATGCAGTGCTTTATACACAACAACACAACACACGTATGAAAAAAATTGTGAAACCGTTTTGAATATATTTAATAATCAATAATTCTTAACTTAAATACTTTAACCCCACTTGTGCTTGATATGACTTGTGACTTGTCAGCACATATATACGAGAAACACATATAATTCACTCTCGCACTCACCCACACTCCTCTCTCTCTCTCTCTCTCTCTCTCACTCTCTCTCTCTCTCTCTCTCTGCTCCCGTCCCTCTCCTCTTACACTGTGCTCACTCTTTTTTGTCGTGAGTGAGAGTGACGTCCTAAGTGTTCAGACCTGTCAAGTATTTATTAATTTATTACAATCACTGGGCTTTCTCTTATATCCAGGCGCTCTCAGTCTATCTTTCAACTATTCACCCCTTTTTCAAGATAGAGACGCCAATGAAAGCGATGGATAGCTATCCTATCCTATCCTATCCTGCAATTTATCGTCGCGTTAACCATATATTGATTAATGACTCTTAGCTAAGTCGGGATCCCCTCTCTCGCCCTCATATGTGCCCATTGTTCACAATTTTTATTATTATTATCAAATGAATACGTCTTCTATAATATTCTTCCGTTAAATCTCTCGCCTCTCCTCTCAGTCCTCACTCGTTATACAATTTTTTAGGGTTTTATATATAAAGATGTAATTATTTTTCAATGATTTTTACTCTTTATAATCAAAAGTTATTATTCTTTGAAATATATAATAATAGCTGAACTGAGCATTAATTTCATATATTTCTTCTTTATTCCTATTGTAGGTAAGAAAACAATTGCATTCAATCTTCTATTGTGTGTCCCATCTATTGGTTTCACTCAACAATCCATTTGAATGACTGAACTTTTTTGGTTAAGAATTTGCTGACAATTCAACGCAAAAATAATAACTTTTGGCTTATTTTGCACACAATTCGTATACACAAAGAATTTAAAGGAAAGTTAAAAATATATTGAAATCAATACAGAATTTAATTAAATATAAAGAATTTAAATTCGATTCTGAATTGATATCGATTTGTATCGATTGGATTAAAAGCCATTCATTGCTCACAAATAAAATCAGTATAGAGTCTGAATGCAAATAAATAGTTAAAATTTGATCTAAAAATAGTGGAAATACTCTTATATAGAGAATGTGAAAAAGATTGTTCAGTTTCCTCATGTGCTTATGTCAGACGTTTGTCATGAAAAATGGAATTTAGACGACTCTGTGCTGTCCTTTCAGTGATAAGAGGCCACAATAATAGCCTTATGTATGCGAAGGCGTTTCACAACTATTTCGTTCGCAAACTATTTCATACAATTTTAAAACTGGAGGGGATTTCGAATAAATATATATAACTTTGATCGCAATAATAGAAAACTAGACTTAAATATTGTGAACTTTATTTTTTTCTTCTTTCGTCTTCATATGTCCTCTTCTTTTCATATATAATATACTGCAAACACAAGCAATCGATTGGAAAGAAGTCCAATGTATTCGATAAATACGAATGCAATAAATATGAGCCCGAAATCAGTAGTCTTTTTCTCTACCCATTCAATGCAAACGAATAGTTATAGTTATAGATTGTGTTCACTTTTTTCTCTGTGTTAACAATACATTTATGCCTTTTGTATATCTCTTTTGAATGTAGAAAATATATATTTTTCGATATTAGACAACACCTGTCTCTCACTCTTTGCCAATAATTTTATATATATTTTTCATAATAAATATTTTTTCTAAAGAGAAGCCAACTTTTTATCTCTCAGAAATTGATGGCACAGAATGTCTATTCAAAAATCTGTTTTTCCAATATATTTATTTGTGTTCACTGTTAGTCCAACTATTTTTTATGCATTTCTTCTCATTCTATTGTTCATTCATAGATACTGTCAAAAAACATATGAAATTTTATGTAAAAAATACTTTTATTTTCTATTTATTCTCTTTTTTTCTTTACATTTCATTTGCTTAGCTATCGCTGACTTTTTAGAAAATATTAAATGATTTTTTGGTTCCTTTTCCTCTGCACTGATAATAAGACATGAAATTTATTGAAATGTAAAATAAATAAAAATCAGTAAATATTCAATGAAGTGAATGAATATACAAAGTCAACGAATATAATACAAATCATTTCATATATTTTGTATTTTTTTTGTAAATTCCATATCAGATGAAGAGATGTGTGCTTTCTCTTAGCATGTCTTCTACAGTAGTCGAGAGAGAGGGAGGGAGGGAGAGGGAGAGAGAGAGAGAGAGAGAGAGAGAGAGAGAGAGAGAGAGAGAGAGAGATGGTTTAACCACAGCGTGTTGTAAAACAGATTAATCCTTTCAATAAGTGCGCGTAAAGTTGTCAACTGAGATAAATTAGCATTTATTTAGACATAGCTATAGCGAGAGACACATAGACATAGACACCAGTCGTGTACTCTCTTTCTTGGTTTCAAGCAATCACTCTATGGTCTCATCAAACTATGTCTTCAGCAACAAGTAGTGACACATGAATTATATGTCACTTTTAACCATTCATTCAGAAATTGTTTATAACAATGTCATTGAGATAACTAACTAAACGAAAGAATAACTTCATATACAGTATAAGCACACGTTTAAGGTTTTCAAATCAATTTAATAGTTTATTTTTATTTACGCTGTGTTTTCCTCTTTCCTTCTCTTTCTCTCTCATTCTTCACAATTAGTATTATTTCAATAATTCATTTGAAACGAGACTTTTGCCAAAAAAAATGGTTTTGTGTTTAATTATAGTTATAATTCTGTTTTTGTTTCAATGCATTCAAATAAATAGTTTTTTATTCTATACTTTTGTTTTGTTTTTCATATACTTTTTGGAAAATTGAATTCTCTTTCCTATTGTATGCTTTGATTATTTGCTTTTGAGAAATGAATTCACGTATCATATGATTCACGAATCGGAAAACGAAACGGAAATATAATGTTTAGAGTAATTATTTTAAGCAAAACATATACTATTCTAATATTATTCTCGCATACAATATATGGTTTGTCTGTTTATTTACATTTCTAGTGTTTTTGGAGAGTGTTTGCTATTTAGAGAGAGGTTTCATAGGTTTGGGTTTAGGTTTGGATTGCAGTTAAGAGATGAGATGAGAGACTGTGAAGTGAAAAGGTTTTTGTATCACTTTATACATCATTTCCCAATATATGGCCATTGGATTACATTCGCTTAACTCTAACTTTAATTAACTCTCAAAATATTTTTCGCGAGTTTTCCTCAATTGTGAAAATCAAAACATATTACGAGTGCTCTTTGCACTTACACTCTTTGCTCTCCATTTCCAATTCACGTTTCCATTTAACCCAATCTTTATTTTTCTTATTCGCCACTAAAATATCACTTGAATTGTTTGAATAGCAAAATAAATAACAAATAAGTTTCTAAACTAAATGTGCTTTTCTTTAGTTTAGTCTAACAATAGAAGTAAAGGAGAAGAATAGGAGAAAAGAAAAGACGTATTGATTTATATATTTGCATAGATTATAAAATCGTTAGAAACATATATACGTTTCCTCTCTGTTTGCCTCCAACTCTAACTCTTAGTCTAATCCAAAAACCCCAGAATTAGGTTAAATGTGAATCAATTTTTTGCTTCACTGTTTAGATGAGTAGAGCTCTATCTGAATATAAATTGTATTCTATTCACAGCACAAACACAAGTATTATTATAAGAGAGGAGAGGATAGGCAGCAAATGGTTTTAAAAGCAAACTCTATAGAGTGTAGAAAACATTCATTCGCTTTCATTTGCATAGGAATGAGAAGTTAATGAAGTGTGTGATGGAATCCGAGGCAAACAACGCAAACCAACTTTTTAGTTGACTTTTAGTTTGCTGTACACATTGCAAGTATACCTCTTCTACCTCTCTCTACCCGTACTCACATTCTCGCACTAATTTTCAGTCCAGGAATTGCATTCAAAAGCGATTCATTCGTTTCTCTGCACAGAATATTCTCTTCTCTTATGTATGATATAAGCGGCTAAAAGTCAGAGTTGTGTGAAATCAAAATTACTCATATTCTTGGCTAACATTCTCCCTGTGCTGACTCTGCACTGGCATTGATTCTCACAGCAATGAGCTCTCATCTGATCTCATCCTTGTATTGCTCACTCATTTTGCATCCGCTATCCAATTGATTTTGTAGACCTAACGTATCAAATATTGTGAGCACAGAATATGCCTATTATTTCCCAACTCAAGCCTCACTTTCCTCTCCTTCTCTATCTTTTTGTTTTTGACGCTTCACTAAACAAAAGTTTGAATAAATTAAGAATTTTTAGAGAATTTTTTCTGCTTTGCTATTCGGAGAGAAGGGATTACATTATAGCCGAGTCTTACACAAACTTTTATATTAATGCGTTGCCATTCTGTGCCCATTCTCTACCCAAAGCCTATTGTTTATTAGGAGGAGATATTCACTCCTCTCTCTCTCTCTCTCTCTCTCTCTCTCTCTCTCTCTCTCTCTCTCTCTCTCTCTCCCCATCTCTCTCTATGCTCTCCCATCGTCTCACTCTCACAGTTCTCTTCTTATTCTTTATTTCTTTCTCTATTGAAGTTAAGATGTCTTTTAAAAGAAATTAATTCATTCATTCAGTGCCGCAATGAATGAAACGCACGATTTAACTCAAATGTTGGCATTTTTTTAAAACTAAGATAAATGAATGTAATTTGATTGCAGCACCAATACTACTACTCCAGTGGCACTGGCATTGCCTACATCTCATTACTAATGTCTATGCCTTCACATAAAATCTTTCATATCTTTTATACAATACTTGTGTTCACTCTTTCTTTCTTTTAAGTTAACCTTTTTTTGTAGTTTAGTTTCAAATTCAGTATTAAAAACCTTTTTTTGTATAATTTTTTCCTTATATGCTATTTGTTTGGATCGCTTAGTCGACAGTCTCTATCCAAAGCAATCCTTGAATTCCTCTCTCTATTCCTTTCTATCGCTCTTTTAATTCTGAGATAGGCTTCCAATCTATAGCTTAGAGTTTGATTGCATTCTCTATTCGTTTCTCTCAATTCTCTTTCCTTTCTCTTATCCCTATCTCTGCTATTCTTATATGTGTTCTGTTTGTCTACGAATGTATCGTAAGTAAAAGGATACTGGAGTCTCAATGGGCCCTTCCCTTCCCCTTCTCTCTACTTCTTTCTACATTCAGACAATTACTTTCCTTAGAGTGCTTGAGATCTAATGAAACTTTTCTTCTCATTGCATCTTCTGGTGAGCTTTGATCATAAGAAGCAGAAGAATAAGGTTTAAAGAGAACAAACTTTCTTCTAAGCCATAGAGCGCACAGAAGAGCACAAGTAGTCTCTTCTGTTTTTGCTTTTTATTTCTATTTTTCTTTTATCCGTTTAAATCTCACTCTTACACAACACATATTCGTGCTATACTACCAGTGCCTTAGCTTTATATGCCTTTATTCTACTTCTTGTTCATACGGCTACATGTGCTGCACTGGTATAAGACTTTTACCACATTTGGCTGCAAAAATCGAATCAAACAGTTCTGGAATATTGTGTGCAATAAGTATATCACTGAAGAAAAATTTTCTTAGCCATTCATACCTACCAGTGCTCAGCAAACATGTAAACTGAATGTAAAGCCACTCACGTTCTTCTGAGCACTGGCTATATATTAAACCAAAAAAGTAAAAAATTGATGTCTACTACACGAGCACTGAATGTTGGGGCCGAACAAAGTGCAGAGAAGTCTATATATCTTCATTGAAAAAAGCCAGACATCAATGTTGTGTTAAGGTATCCATCGGTCCATCCATTGCACAATTCAATAGCTCTGTTCTCTCTGTCCTCTTATTCTCTTCTTTGCCATCATTTTTAACATTTTCTTTCATACAAAAGGATTTCCAAAATCCTTTGGATCGCAAGCTATTGCTATGAAGAGGAGAGGGATAGGGAAGGGAAGAGCAGATAGAGCTTGGATGCACTTAAGAACGTCACTGATTCCTTTCTTATTCAAAGCAAAGCAAAGCAATGCAATAGCTATAGAGAGCGAGTGGCCCTTTCATTCTCTCTCTCTCTCGCTCTCTCTCTGTTGCTCAGCTCTCAGCCTCTCATTGCTCTCTCGATTTCCATTGAGCGCAAAGAGCTCTGACTCGTAGAATATTTATGGTCTGATGGATGAATCTCAAAATGAAAAACTGACCCAATAACTCACATGCATGTGCTTTGAATGAGAAAATACTGGAGATGCTCAGCCATCTCAGCTCAACTCAGCTACTCTCTGTTTGCCAGATTACAGGCCAACCTCTCTATGCGCTACAGTCTAGTGCCAAATAGCATACTTTTATTTTGATTGGATTTTTAATAAATAATATTTAAATTTGAAACTAAAACAAAATTTGTTTTATATATAAATTAGTTTTTGTTTATCTTTTTTTTGGCCGATTTGTCTGGTTATGTACGGGTGCGCTAATGATCCAACAATTTTTCCATTGTAGTACATATTTGAGCTCAGATATGCAATGGCATTGACCTGTTGTTTATCTGTATTAAATGCATTGCGTTTGACATCAAGTAGAAGGTGTCGACCAGTCTTCTGGTGCACACAATAACTATCAAAGAGAATACACACAAAAAGCAAATGCAGTGACAGAGCATTGCATTACACATATTATATGACTGTATATATCAATAGAGAGTAAGTAATGAATGAAAAGTATGGCTCAAACAAAATGATGATAGAGTTGGAAAAGACTGTATAGTATTTTGAGTAATACTCAGATCGAGTTTCGGTCCATAATATTAAGGCTTATTTAGTTGTTGTGCACAACCATTCTGGCCATTATGTGTGTCCTTTGCATGTCGTTTGGATGTTGTGTCCATTTTTGAGTTAGCCTAACGTTCTGTGCCTAATGATGCTTACACTGAGCCCAACGTTTCGACACAACACACAAACTTTGTTACTATCGTATCATAAGTTAGCGGTTCTCTACTTCTATGGCTTTCTATGCCTTCTCTGCGCTCTCTTTCTCCTCTCTCTCTCTCTCTCTCTCTCTCTCCTCTCTCTCTCCTCTCTATACTGTTCTCTACTCCAGTCTATAGACTATTTATCGATTCTCTTCTCTTCTCTTCTGTTTGACTCTCTTTTTTGATTCCATTCCATTGCGAGCTTTATCTCATAAATTACTTCAGTCCTGACCTTTTCCTTCAGTCCACTCTATCCTCCAATTCCTCCAATATTTCGATTATTCACTTTATCATTCAATTAGACTAAAAACTTATCGATTCTCAATCCCAGCTCAAACTCAAATATAATTTATTTTTATTAAATGGATTTGAATTTTATATTTTAAGTATAAAATAGCCTTTTTTTCGTATTTGTCTTCTGATAAGACTCTTATGAAAAATGTTTCAAATTCTATAAGTGATTATTTGTGCACATATTCTGAATAACATTTCACACATATATTCTGTGTCTTTAATGCGACAAATATTTTGAATTCTTTATTAGTTTAGTTATAATTAGATTTATTTAATTGCCTTAAATTCATATTAAAATTATTTTTTGATACATTTTGTAAACAATTTTAATATAAAATAACTTTTTTGTTATCAGACAAAAGTATTTGATTTCCAAACATTTATTTGAATGCATTATTTGAGTAACAATTTGTGTTTAACTCTCTCATGAGATTCAGTACAGTTTAGTCGTTTGTGAATCTCGAGTATAATATGGTTTGTTTGCTGGCAGTGGACAGACAGAGCGAGCCATCACTTATTATGTGCAACAATAACATAGCGATACCATTGTTTCTGGTCGACGGCTCCTGTCTTTTCATCGGATGCACATGTATTTTACCGCCTCAATGAGTACTGCATCCGCATCTCTCCCTGTGCTCTCCCTGTGCATCCTTACAGTTGCTTTCACTGCGCTATCATTTTTGTCGTTGGAATTGCTCTGAAATGCTATGAAATGTCACTGTCTTTCTGTGTATGTCTAATACTTCTACTATTTTACTCTTGTATATCAGTACCGGCTGTCTCTATATCTGTTTTTTTGGACCAACAAATATATATATGTATTATATATTATATATACGCTCTATTCGTATATCATATGTATGTCTTACACAGCTCTGGATTTTTGCCTTTCTTTTTGTTTTTCTTTCTATTCTTTCGCTTTCTTTTAGTCTTCGCTTTTCGTCGTTAATGAGGTAAACACAATGAATGACTACCGTCGCTCACAACAGAGCACAGTTACTGTATGAGCACAACAACTACATAATACTCTATTTTTTTCTCTACTCTATGTGCGCTCCACTGGTCAGTCTTGTGCTACTTCTGTGTCTTTTTATGCTATACTTTCTTATTGTGAGATATTTTATATACAATGCATACAATGCTTACAATGCTTTCGCTTTTTTACTTAACCCAAAAATATATATATTTTTTTCATTCTTAATATTCTTATTAATTTTGATGAGATTTTTTATGAAGCTATTAGTGTTCTCATAATTTTTCCACTCATTAGTAGCACTAATGCACAGCAAATATTTTTTCTTTCAGTGATGCAGATTTCGGGGGTTTTGTGCCAGAAATAGCCATTCAAATGAAGCTATGCTGGAGTTTTAATTGGCTCAGAGTCAAAACAATATGCCCTAATCTTTATAAGAGAAAATTAAGCTTGTCCAATTTCGATTTAAAGCATCTCTGTTTCTATGTATAGTTTTTTCTATGAATAAAATCACTTTTATGTCATTTTGTTGTGAATATAATTCTATTATTATAAATGTTTTTTATTAACGGCTAATAATTTTGTACTCAACACAACTACAACGAACATTGAATCAATGCATACATACATTGGATTCGCTTTTAGTTTATTCTCAGATTTCGATTCTTTGCTTATTCTAAAGGAAGGACTGAAATACAGGAAAAGTTTTGGCTGTAATTACACTTCTTTGGTGTAAACACAGAATATATATGATATATACACAGAATATATGCACACTTTATATACGTATAAATATATGCTTGATGTGTATGCACTAGAGAGTGGTTTTTGCAGCCATGTGTGCCATACATTTGAGGTCCTATAAGCCATTATATGAGATCCTTCGCCTCTGTTTCCATTAGTCTAAGTATTTGCTGTTCTCTTATTGAATTTTGCACTGAAATCCCTCTTCACTCTGAGCTAACACTTTCCATAGTGTATTCCATAACATTATATCCAAACCCAGGGATGTGCAGACGTTCCCTTCCAAAATAGCCGTGTGCGTGGCGCTGTACGACTTGTCATCAAGCAAGTGTGACGAAACAGACTTTTTACCGAATGATTTTTGTGGGAAACTTAAAACTTGTCTAATGTTGCTATTCTTTGAACACAGCTTAGAAAATGGCATGGCTTATTTCGCTCAAATTGACCCCTATGTTGCTCTTGCACATCCATATCTCTATTCCATACCATTGTTAACATTGCGTATATTTGATGCACACAATAATTATTGTATAGCTTTCTCTCTCGCTTTCACTTTCATTGCAATTTTCATCTCTCAACAAAAATAGGGCTAAAATTGTTTTTTAATCAAATACTTTAATATCAGATTATAATTCAGTTTTTTGTCTAATTGAAAATTTTTGAGCTCTAAATACAATCGCGATTAAAGTGAAGAGAAAAATAAATTTTAATTTTTCTAAAAAAAATATTCTGAAAATCTCTGCGAAAAAGATTTAAATATTGAAAAAAAGATAAGTAATTCTGATATAAGTTTATGTGAATTATTGTGGCCTTAGTTTTCATATATTATCGAATATCTTATCATATATTATGCAAAAGAATTTTTAGTCGAAAGGATTTATACTGTATGTGGTCTTTATGCTAATGTAGTCTAAGCTTATTATTTTATAAGATTTCTTTCCTCTCTCTCAGCCCAACAAAAATCTTATACATATATTGAGCCAAATTTTATTGCCTGAGACCTAAAGTTTCATATTTTAATCATTCAATTGAGTCCTTCATATTTTTCTTTTCAAATTATAACTATTTAGTGACTTAGTTATCAAATTACAATTTTATTCAGAATATTCTTCTTTTATATATTCGTAGAAATAGTATAATATTCAGTATATTTGATGATATTCTTACTAAAAAGCATTTTCTGTATAAATATATTTTCCTTTTTTTTGTGCATTTTTTTCTGCCTCCAAGTAAACTATAATTTGATTTTATATTATATTTTTTTCATATTTATTTCATATATGAATTCAATTTCTTATATTTGAAAATAAGGGCAAATTTTCTTCCCTCGAATCACAATAAGAATCACTTCAAGAATTTCTAATGATATGAAAGAGAAAAAAGTTTTTTTGCTATCGTTTGCAGCAAAAGAATATTTTTTTTATATAAAAAATTTTTCCATTTATTATCAAAAAACTTGATCTTCAAAGCAAATCCATTTGGTTTAATGTCTGTATATATCGTCATTAAATGGAAATTCGTTTAGAGATTCTATCTTAAGGACAGCACAACTACTACTCTTATACTGTGCTGTCGATAGAGATGTGCTTACATTTTGAATATTCCCTATCGAATGCAAGTGTCGTTTTATGCCAGTGATTAACATCCCATTGGAAATATGGGCTCCAATTAAACATTGGCTAATCTTAGTGGTCAGACACTGTCATGAAGTGTGTGGCCATAAAATTGTCTCAATTTGTGTGCAAAACGTTTTTCATAGCAGTTGTGTTCACCATATCTGTGTGATTGTACACCAGAATAGGGAAGAAATCATTATTACTATAATTTTGATGTTATGTGACTTCTCTGCTCTTGCTTTAGACGTGACTTTGAAACTAAATCGAAGCTTTAGTTTACGATTTCATCCATCAAACAATTCTTCTCTACTTTTTTGTTTATATTAGAAAAATAGTAAAACAATTTACACTTTTCTATCGCTATCTTTAAATTGGCTTCAAATTGAAATTTACTTTTTTCTCAGTTTATTTATTTATTTTTTGATTGCAGTCTTGATTTGATTTTCTAATCTTTTTATGCGATATAATATGAAAATAAGTTTTTAATATGAATTAAAATATTTTCCAATATTTTTCATCTTTTTTTCCGTTGTGATAAATACACTATACTTTTCCTTATAGTTTATATCTTATCGACAATCAGTGAATTATTAAAATTTATTTTTCAAAAATTACTTTTTCTTTACTAAACATATTTTTATTTAATATATTCAAAAGGCATTCATTCAAAAAACACTATACCTTTGAATTTTTAATGTGTTTTTATACTATATTTTTTGTATATATTTTTTTTGCTGAACATTAAATTCATTTTATTATTGAATATTCTCTGTTATAATAATAGTGAACACATATATAATATAATATACGGTATAATTAGAAAATAGTATGAATTTTCTGCATCAAAACTAATCCATAACAACCTAAAGGCTATGCTATTCTCTAATAACTCTTTTGAAAGACTACACATTACTGCCAGACCTACCGATTCTATTAGACTAATGGGAAAATTGTGTCTAAGGAAAACATTAGCCAAAAGTTTCTTTTTTCGATTCCGAACTCATAGCGAAATTGTGGTTAAATTAATTTTGTCGATATATCTCGACATCATATGAAAGACAGGCAGAAAAAACTTTTTTCTCTCCATTTTTTCAGCAATTCATTACATAAATTGACATTTCGTTTCAGCCAAATAAGAAGAAATAACTAAAATTTTAATAATAATAATATTTTTTTTCATTTTTATATTTAATATATTGAATGAATGAAAACTATTTTGTTTTTCTTTTCTATTTTTTTTCTTCTTTTGAATGATATGTTGAAAATCCATTCATTGTTTCTCTCATTCGTCGCATCCATTCAAACAAATGGATAGCCATTACTGACTTTTAGCCCAAACAAAAATATTCATTGGGTATGTGTTTTGCCTTAAATAGAAAGTGGTTTTGCACTAAAAGCACACAAACACTAAACACAACAGTATTATCCATATTATCCATTGAAGTCCAAAATGCAATGCCAGTGATTATACGTCTGTTTTATTATATGAAATACTATTTATGAGTTTTGATTTGACTTTACTTTCCATTTGACTCGAATAATAATAATAAAAAATAATGTGAATGAGAAAGCATTTTATTTTTTATATATATTTTTATATATTATATATTTTCGTCTCTTTTCTGGTCTGTTCCTGATTTTGTTGTGATTTTCTTCTAACTGCCGGTTCGGTCACTTATTTCTTATGTTGTGCTCTTCGATGCGTTCATACGATCATTGCATAGCTTATGGAGAAGTTTGTTGTTAAGAGTGGAGAAGAAGTTGAGGGAGGAATGGATGCAGACTCAGGGAGAGGATGGACAGAGAGCACTGTATAAGATCTGGCGGCATATTTAAGCATTGGGTCATTTTCTCTTGTGGTCCATTTAGTCGCTGCTATCGATTCCCTGGGGTGTGATTTTCCATCTCTCCCCTTATGCTCCAATGCATCCCTCTTTCCCTCTTGTAATTAAAGATGAGATTAGGACCAAAATAAAGCACTGACTCTTGGCTTCGCTGTATATAACTCTGGTTTGTCTTCTTATGCTTTCTCAATGTTATCCCACTTTTAATGATCCAATTTTTGCTAATATTATATCTCATATCACATAACTATTACTACTTTTTGCGGATATTTTTATATAGAAATCTAACAAAAAATTAATTAATTAATTGAATGGACTTTTTTGACGTATTTATAATATATATGTTATATAAAAAGTGTTGGCTTTCCTCTCCTGTGAGTACACTTTGCCAGTATATGCATGTAATCAGTGCTGGGAAAACAGCAGTGTTTGGGTGGACTAAGGGTGGAGTCCAGTAACAGCCTTACTATTATTGATCAAATATAATAACATTTCACTCTATTCTCTGAGCTTTTCATTCTACAGATACTACAAAATTGTGTGCAATTGTGTGTCAGAGATAGAACTACATAGTTGTACAGTCGTGTGCACTTGCACTTGCACAAAAGCATACCTGTCTCCTGTCTTATTCGGTGCTGCATTCATTTCCATTAAATACTAACTTGATTATAAATTTTATTAGTGATTAAGCAATAATATTATAATTTATTTGACTCCTTTCCATTTCTTAGCTCAGTAGTTGACATAGCGTTCGTATGTTGTGTGCAATTTTAATCCCAGACCACTTTACCAGAAAAATCTATCAAACTGTAGGTAATGTTAGGAAAAATTGTGCAAAAAGTATATACTTTTCTAAACACTAAATACAATATTATTTATAGAGCACTGGTATTGTACAGTATTTTTATGAATAGACAATAGTAAACGATTTCGACTGTATTTTATATTCAATACAAGAATATATGCAACAAAATAAATAGCTCTCCGAAAGTGGATTTACTGCTTTAGGTTATGCATCAAATGCTGATTTGCATTCAAGTTATTTATGCTTATTGTGAATATCTATGTCTGTGTGCGTATCGTACGTATGTGTGTGCACTGTGTTGGCCAATGATCACGCCATGCATGAAACGATCCAAAAATGTGAAACTCAACAAAACAAAACAGTGACTGACTGCAAACCATTTTCATATTACAGTATATATACACATATTATGGATAGAAACGCAAACCCAAACCCATTCTTATTGTATTCAATTCTGTTCACTCATATTGCGTTCAAATCCATTCCTGTGCTCATAACGAAAAACAATCTCTGCTCAGAGAAGCAGAAATAGTAGTTGTTTTTTCCATTGCTTATACACAGTATACAACTGCTACCAGTGCTCACTTTGTGGTTATATTCTTTGTGTATTTTATTGCCATTGATTCTGTCGAATCATATGAAAGTGGACCAGTGCTCCACTGTTGGCAATACCACGGTTTGCCATAGTTTGAGCTGAGCCGCAGCCACAGCCACCACATTACTGCTTTGCTGCCGTGTCTGGCGTGCACTCTCTCCTCACTCTTTCTCTCTATGTATCACTCATTCACTCCATAGCTAAGGCACACCACTTCCTGTGTCTATTAGTTTAGTTCGACTGCAAGTGTGTGCGTGTTATAGCATTTGCTCCCATACCTAATCTAATGCTATATTCAATATACACTGTATATCCACTGTTACACAAACCATATACTATTTGCTATATTTCGTGAGCCATTCGTATAAAAGTTAACCGAAAATTGCATGAATTGCATGGCTTTTCCCTTTTATATCAAATATGTTGTGTCTCTTATGTTCTCCCGATTTCATACCCTCTCTATATTTTGTGTATATTCTGTATTCGTTTGCGTTTTTCAATTCAATGGCTAATTAACTATATCTCCAAAATTCACTTCTCTCTCACTCACACAGTACTAATCGTACTAACAGTCACACAATAACACAACACATACAACAATAGCGTAAACATTGACAGCACACATACAACGATATGTATTTCAGATAATAATATTCACAAAATTTTTATACATATTCTGTTAATGTATTTTATATATTATATGAAAATATACGCTATTTTTCGCTCTATTTTACGATTAATGAACCGTTCATTTCACTCAAACAAATTCTCATTCACTCAAAGTTTATATATCATTGCTCTTAAAAATATGTTTATTATTATTATTATTCATTTTTTATTGTCAGCCAAAAAAAACTTATGTATAAATATGTTAAGCGTTTTTTGAATACTTCTCATCAGATTCCGTTCAAACAGAAAAATCTGTTCATTTTTCTCCGACTCGTTAAGACATAGGGTGTCAGAGATAAAGGTGTGAAATCATTACATATGCTATTACTATCAGCTCTTATTGACAGACATTATAATTATTAAGAGTGAGAATTGTCTCTTCAAAAAGACTTAGACTCGTGTTTCCTCTCCGATCCTAATGATTAGTTGTCTGTTCTTCGGCTGAAAAAAATTCTCAACTTTATTGGTGTTTCCACTAATTTCAAACGCTTTTCTCTCTCTTTCCGTATTATTATTATTATTTAAGTTTTATCTGTTTTGAAAGTAAATCGCAGTCATGTCATGCGAAACAAGCCTTACAGCTATGCTATGCCATTGTTCAGACTGGCTATGCGTATATACAGTATATATAACTATTAATATTTGCATAATTATGAAAACACAATATAATTATATTGCATTCACAGCACAATTCTCTTTCTATTCGTATAATTGGTTAAACTATTCTCTCGTTTCCAAAGTTTATGATAAACACCTGCAGTATAGAAGTCATTGTTGATTGTAATTCGATGCCATCATCCGATCCTATCATCTCCTGTGCACTGCTTCGGTAGGAACTGCTTCCTCAATATGTTTGGGTCTAAATAATGAAAAACAAGAACTCAGACGAACACTAATAATCAGAGTCAGTCACAGATTTGTTTTTGAAGACATACATAAAATTGCTGTTAATGTCTGTGTTTGTAGTAAACAATTGTCCACTTGTTCTCAATAGACGTTTTCACTGTTAGGCCATTATTTTTATTAGCGATTCGTTGATTCGCTTCACTTTTAGTCGACATTTAATAACTTAATAAAACGTCTGATCTCTCACTCGCTTTCCTTCTCCGTGTCGTTCAGTTAAGACTTACATACGATATAATGTCCATTCATTGCAGTTATAAAAATATATCCACACTATTGATGACTGGGCTCTGACTGATGATAGTATTGTCGTTCGTATAATAATTTCCTGAATGGACAAACACATGACCGAACATACAGTTGATATTAGAGTTATGCCATTGCAAGCATAAGGGGGTCGACAGTGGCGTTCTGGCCAAACATATTGATATATAACTGTGAATATAAGATATAATACCGAAAGAGTGTATAAATGTTAAGACATTGCATGCAATATATTATACTATACACTACTCTACTCTACTGTATATAAAATAGAGCACAGAATTGCTTCAATACAATACTTGTGCAGAACTGCTTTAATTCCTAATAGCCTTTATAGCCTATTCTCTCACAACGTCTATACAGTCGAAACACATCATCAGTTCATCTCATTTCTTATATTGTGTGCGACTATTGCTGACGGCAGCGAAGGCACAGTTTCCTTGCTTTAGCTGTTCCGCCATCAGAGGAAACATGAAGATAGAAGATGAACGATGCGTACCATCAAAATGAAACTTTCTCTCCGTCTCTGCCTGTGCTCTGCCTGTGCTTTGCCTACCATTTTCTCAATCCTCGAGGATTATTAAAGCGGATCATATCATACATAACGCACAGACACACAACTCTTCTTATAGCTCCGGTATATCTTATATCTGGTGCAGGTTTTCTCGAAGTATACACAATGTATGTGTAATATACAAACAATATATGGCTATCATATCATATCATTTTGGACCGGCTTTTCATATAACACATACCATTATATCATATTCTATGCGTTATATTATTTTCTGTTCTTTATTTCACTTATTTTTCTATACCTTTATATTTATACCGAAAGTATTCTCTTTTTTCTCTTTATTTTTATGTTTATATATTTTTTTTTGGAGTTATATTCCGTTGAAATATAAAAATTTATATAACTATTGTTTTTTACTCTCAATGATATTCCTCTTTATATTTTTCTCTATAATTTTCTCTTTCATAAAATATGAAAACATTTTAACTTTGAGTCACACAATAAATGTAAAGATATTTGTTGTGTCTATTCTCTTGTGTTATAGACTTTTCATATTCTGAATGTTTCCTCCAATAAAATATCCATTCATTCGCGCAATAATTTAAGCCCTTTTTCTATTACGTCTGTAATCACATCGCCCAGTAAGCAGTCAAAGGCATCATAGCATTAAGGGTTCTGGTCATTAAAATGCCTACAGTGCACAGTCTTATGGAAGGTAAGGGAAAGGGTTATTATTTGTATGCTTGGCTAATAGCGAGATGCGATTCAATTCTTAATAATTATTTTTTTTAATAGATTGCGTTCAATCCTGTGTTAAACTCCCAGTAATACCCTTTATTACGTCTACCACCTGCATCCCTGTGCACTCTACACTGTAGTACTATTATGCCCTCAATCGATCCAATGCACAACTCTTTCCTAAATGGGTTCAGAACTCAACTATAATTAAAATTTTATTATTTTTTGTATTAGTATTTTAATCAACGAATTTTCATTTGAGTTTTAATCTCAAAAAATAATGAAAAAATCATTTCTAATGTTTGAAAAATACCGGAAACGATAATAACATTTTAATTATCAATTTATTTACAATATTTTTTAATTCATTTTTTGTTTCTTAAAACAAAATAATAATAAATCAAAAATTCAATTCTGACTATACATACATTGGGTGTCAAACAAAATCTATTAAAGAAAGAAAATGATTATAAAATAAACTAATTTCGGGGCAAATGAGAGAGAAAAAGGTGAAACACAATTGATTTTTCATTCTGATTGTGACACTAATTCCGACACAAAAATAAAGTCATTTTTCCAAATGAGAAATTATAGCAGAGAATAGCTGTGCAAATAATAGGTCTGTGCAAAAGTATAGTATATGTGAAATACATGGCAACAAAAAATGAAAGTACAAATTAAAATCATAAATGTTTGATTGGGAGGAGTAGAATGCACCGGCATATAGAGTGAGAGAAAGACAGTGATTAATGAAGTGTCCGGAAGTGACTGTTCAGTCAGAGCTATGGCTGGAAGTGAGTTAAAACACACGGAGTGTAAGAGAAATAGAGCCTAAATGTGACGCTCGAACCCAATTGCTCTCTCATATGCTGTTCGCATGAATTATAATTGTGTGCAACAAGTCTTACAGTCAGTCCTCTATCTATCCATTTATTGTTGATTTCTTTTTTTGTTCAAATCTTGTTTCCAAAAAAATAATAATGAAAAACAATTTTCATAACAATTACAAACATGTATTCCAAAGATTTTGCTATCTGTGTGAAGAAATAAGTCCTTCCTTAATCCAGAATTCATGTTATCAAGCTTAATTTATAGCTAACTCATTTATATTCTTGTAATTGTATTAAAATTCTTTTCAGATATTTTTTTGCTTTTAATCTCATTTTGTGCCAAATATATGACTAAATTGTCTGATATATTCTGCGGTCTTTAGATTTTCTTTATATCCATGAAATATATATTATTTCTAATCATTTAATTCTTATATATTTCTCGCTATCCGTATCACAAGAATTTAAATTTTATTTTTTTCGGTTGGAAAGAATTTTGAGCTTTTTATTAATAAAATTTCTGCCGAATTATGGCCTTTGAGTTCGCTGTCAATATTAATGATTGGCTGCCATTGAAATCGCTCTCTAATTATCTCCTATTTTCATGTGTAATATTATTTTGAATTTTCATGTTTTTATATATTCTCTTCTCTCTATTGGTTTGAGTGAAGTCTTAATTCATATAAAGATTTTGTAATAAAAAGTGCTGACTCTAGACCTCTAGACTGGCATCGAATTTATTCATAACTAGTAATAGTAATGCTATTCCAGAGAAAAGTTTTCAATTTTTGGCAATATATGAAACAAGCACGAACGTTATTACCAGCCAGTATACTTTGGGTCTAGTGATGATAATCTTGGCAATATAGCCAATTGATGATAATTGGGTCAATCGGTATTCTTAACTATAGTATTCATCTGTAGTAACACTGCTTTAACTGTACTAGCAATGATAGCATAGTTGGGATTTTCAAATTTTTTAAAAACTTGGAAATCAAAAAATAAGTATAATTTTCAAATTGTTGAAAACTTTTACAACAATGGTGTGCAGACACATACATACATACGTACGTACGTACGGACAGACACCTTCTCAAAAACATAAGCGAGTATACAGAGCTAAAAATGCAAATCTGTTTAATATGCATAAAAATTTCGTTATTGTGTTTATGTTTAGGTATTATATACCCAATAATGATAGAACCCTCGAATCTCATGCATCCCAACGGCTCTTCAAGAGATTGTGTTGAGTGTAGTGCAGTCACGATAGCACTTAATAACACCTCGTTATAGATATAGCTGTTGTACTGTACTTATGCTTATTTCCATTGTTAATGAGTCTGAGAGAGCAATAGAGACGAGTCATAGGACTGAGGATTGAGACTTAAGAAGACTAACAATAAATAGATAGAAGAGTAGTGCAGATGAAAGTGAGGGGAGATTCTGGCCATTGATAACAAATGTGTGCTCTATTCCAGTGCTCTCTTCTCTACAGTTCATTCCTATCATTTCGGTTGAAATTTTTATGTATTACAACATTTTAATGGTTTTTCGCATTCGAGTCGAAAACTTGTTTCTAATCTTCGTTCGGAATAACGAGACGAAGAACTAAAACAGGAATTCACAATTAAAAAGACTCAGAACCAATCGCACAGTTGTATACTTTATATTAGTTATTAAATGCTATTTAATTAATTGGTTTGAAAAATAAATTCCATTTTTTATATAAGCTATGAATTAAAATGAGTTTTATCTGAATATTTCAGATTTGATTCTAGACTTTAATTATTTCTCTTTTAAAATAGATTTGAAGAGTATTTTGCAAAATATCGTGAAATAAATGCTAAAAATTTCTGAAATGAATATGAAAGTGATTGGAAAGGAAATGAACGGCACAGTTAGCGTGCAAGCAGTCAAACTAAAAATTGCATTGAAATGCACTCTACCATCAGATGTTATCACTGTTTTCTGCGAGATGGATGGGTGTGCCCTTTCCTTTGCTCTCTCGTCTCTCTCCCAATGTTATCTGGTTCATTCCAAGCCCTCTCTTTTATTTGGACTATAAAACAAACTTGTGCTAAGACTAACACTTTGCGTGCACTCAGATCTTGTTCTCTCTCTTATACACATTGTATATACTTTTTCATCACTTTCTTAACTCCAATATATGATCGCAAAAAATTCGGATAAATATCTGCTGTATTTATATATGGATCAGATTAACGAAAAATTTGGATCTGAAATGAATAGATTGATTGATAGCTTACTTAGCCATTGGTTTCTGATTGAAATTTCTTATTTACTTTATGTGCATATATTCTTATTAGTCATAAAAATAGATATTTTACAAACAAAATGTTTAATTCTATTGACATATTCACTGATAGTCTCTTATTTAAAATTTTTAAGATCACACAAAAAATTCTTTGAAGTAAAATCAAATATTTATTCAAATAATCTGAACCAAAAAAAATAATTCTCGATTTGTATGCATACAAAAAATATCGATAATATAGATAATGAGCAAAAAAGAGCAATCAGTTTAAAAATTTTTTTATTAAAATATCAGAAAATTATATGACTTGAAAAAATCATTGCCTATGGGCTGACATACCAAACACATAACAAAATAATTACTTAGAGAGCGAAGGGGAGAGAAGGGAGGATATGTTTGAATATATAATTGTGAATATATTTATATATAAATGAATGTTTGAATGAATCAGTCGTTTTTTGTGTCGCTTTCACATCAATATTATATGTATTTTGAATATGCATTGAATTATTGCAATGAAATTAACTTTTAGTGTAACACAAAATATAAAACAATAGCATATAATTTGACACCTCATCCACTGTTTTGCATATAATTTAAATACGATTCCTATTCCATACCTAACCATCATTTTTTGCAAACACACAAATTATTTAAACACGCGATACACACATCACACAAATCTTTGCTTATTATTAACTATTTATACAGTAATGAAAAAACCATAAGATTTAAGCAAAACAATACACAGAAAAATAAATGCTATCTTTCCTATCGTTTTCCTATTGTTTTCACAATTAATTTTTGATTCACGAATACGGCATAACATTATTATTATTCTAATCTCTATTTAAAGTTCTGTTCAATTATTTTTCAATTAAGAGAATCTCTTCTCCTCTAATATGTCTATTATTTTCTCTGAATTACATTTTAATTATATTTTAATAACAAGTTTCGACGAAAATGTCTTTTTTCAGTCCTTTTGTTTCTTTATTTTTTTTCTGTTCAATGTTTTCTTAGTTATTGAACTGTGAGAGTGAAAGTGATATCATAGCTAACCTTAATGGCAACAAACAGTGTAACTCTATGGACAGGCAATAAATGTGTACTCACTTTCCATTCACTTAATAAGGCTATAATTAAATAACCTTTTCTTCATTTGACTTCTTATGTTTTTTTTCTCTCTCTCCCTATATCTTACTCTTTCCTCAACTTTATTGCTAATATAAAATTTTATATGTCTTTCAAATAAAAGACGTTTTTATCAGTAGTTTTCTCTTATTGTTCACTAAAATACATATTAGATTCACAATTGAATTGTGAGACAAAAAACAGTAGAGAATAAGATGTGCTCTTATGCTCTCCTCTTTAGACTTACACTATATTACGACAAAATGAGAGAGTGAAGGGCTCAGTGATGTTAGTGTATGTGCTGGGGTGAGTGAGATAGACAAAAAAGAAAAAGAAAATAAACTCATATAAAAGTAAACGAGTTTTTAATCTGAGCCCTAAATAGACGTCGATATAAACTTATGTGCTTTGCCTGAGTTAAGCTGAGTTAATGGAGTCTATGGATCGTTTACGGACTAATTTAATACTCTCTCTTGAATAGCATCATTAGGTTTAGAGTAGAGACGAACGGAAGGAAGAGGTAGATAGCACTGTTCCAACTCCTATGTCTCTCTCTCTCTCTCTCTCTCTCTCTCTCTCTCTCTCTTTCTGTCTCTCTCTCGCACACACACACTGTGTGTGCGCTTCAAGACTTGTGCATAAAGAAGAAGAGGAGAGAGAGAGAGAGAGGAAAAAACTAGATTTTATTGGATTGTGGCTTCAAATCATTGTAGGAGAAAATCGGATTTTCTTGTGAGCACTAAGGGATTGCTATGCATCTCATCATTGAGTTTTGAGGGCACTGTGCGCTTCACTCTCTCATATATGCACGACTCAGGCATTCTCTTTGAACACTTTTCTTCTCTCTTCCTTCATATAGACTCTTCTCTCCCATTCTCTCGCTTTCATACTTTTATACATGACTTGGCATTAAAAACAAGGTTTTCCCGCATATTCAGCATTTGTGTGATAGAAGTTATTATTATATATTTATGAATGCCTTATATGCCGTATATTTTTCAAATGCATAACCAAAGAGAGCTAGACTTCACTGCAGAGCATAGGATAGCTTATAATGTGCTTTCGTCTCATCTTTTATATATATATAAAATTTTATATATTTTTATATAAACCCATATTATATACTCTGGTGTTTGTGCAGAGCATAACCGAATTTATTTAATATTTTGCTATTTTGTCGGTTTATTTCATTTCCGTTTTTCCTTATCGACACAATTTTCAATATGTGTTGTGTCGACTGCTCCGGGCAATTGACTTGAGATGGTTTTACTCTGAGCTCAATTTTTATATACTATGATTCAGATTATTATTATTGTGAGAGAGAATCGAAAATTGAAAATTCTGTGCTTAGGAAATGCTGTTCACGAATATTCTGGTGCATCTAAACACGTACTAAGTGTGCATCAGAATAGAGGACAACTCAATGTCTCACTGATTATGTCAAATAATTTTTTGCCTTTTTCATACTTTAATCGAATTAAGAGCTCTGACTGTTATGTCTGTGCATTTCAATGGCTCGAAGGCAGAGAGAAATGCTTTTTTCAATATTGCATTCGAGTCTAACAAAAAATATTTCTGGTTTACTAACGCACTGGACGTCTACGATAAGAGAGTGTAGTGGCTCAGAGAGTTGGCCATTGCATGTAACTGAGCTCATGCATCAATACACGACCGATACTTTATATATATTATGTATAATATCTTCTGAACAACATATCTATAGCACTGACTCACGAATTCGTAGTGTTTGTGTTGGTCTGAAGATTCTGTGTCTTAAAGGGGGTCTCCATTGCATTCGCTTCTTATTTGGCTTTCCCTTCGACTTCTCAGCTCCGATATAATGTCTCTCCAGTGATTACCAAGGAAATGACTTCATGCCCCCACTTTACCCCCTCAGCCAAGTCTACCAAAATACAAGTAACCCCGCGCTTGGATGCTCTGTGCGTTCACTGTTTTTTGTCCCCCAGAGATATAGTTGTGCTTATCTGACTGCCAGAGAGAACATATAGCAGAGCTCTGCCACTCCAAGAGATGCTCTCTTTCTCTCTATCCCCCCTCTCTCTCTCCCTCCCTCTCCCTCTCAGGTCCACACATATCGCCCACTTCTTCTTAAACTTCTTATCCTTTTTTTATTTTCATTTCCAAACTTGTGTTTAGTTTTTACTTCTATTTCGTTCGACTCGAATATTATTGAACCAAAAGTTTTTTTCATATTTTTTCGTACATTCGATACAAAACTGCTTCAAACGCTGAACTCTGTCTCGAAGTTTAATTTATTTGCTGGAAGCACTGACCATAAAATAAAAAAAATGTAGGGAATGGACGGAAAGGGCAAATAAAATTTGTGTAAACGAAACATATGTAAAAAATTGACGTAATTTTTCACTGAAAAGCAAAATAAGCCAAAAAAAAACCAAATCATAGCAAATACTAAAAAAGAAATAAATTATTTCCAATACTAATAAGTCTCGTCTGTCTGTAAAACCTAAAACCAATAGATTTTTAGAATAAATAACTCATAAAATGTTTTCTTAATCTCTTTATTCAGTACTGAGCTTAAGGAACACTCAAGAAGAAGAACCACCGGATCCACAGCTGATGCGATTAGACAATATGTTGATAGCAGAAGGAGTCGCCGGTCCGGAGAAGGGCGGCGGACAGTCAGCTGCAGCCAACGCGGCGGCCGCGGCCGCTGCCGGACAGTCGGGCGGCGAAAATGCAATAGAGCACTCTGACTATAGGGCCAAACTCGCACAAATTAGAACCATATATCACCAGGAACTTGAAAAATATGAACAGGTATGTCACACATGGCATATGCCTTATTCTCTACATTATTCACAATTTTGCCCCAAAAGCGACAGATTATCTGTTCTTGAAGTTGTGTTCAATACTTATGGATATTTCCCAACAAATAATATTAATATTAATTATTAGTATTATTACTATTCTCTACATTACAAGTGAATCGAAGAAAAAGCAATTTATTATACAATGTGTGTGTGATATGAAGTTATTATCATTTTTATGTTTAATTACTTTTTATAACTTTCTTTTAAAATTCATACTCTATTTGTGTTGCTATAAGAATAAGTGGAAAAAACTTTAATTCTTGTGAAATATTTGTCTCTCAATGCAAATGCATATGTTTTTAAGGAGAAAAACAGTTGAGTTTAACAGAACGGATGTGATATTGCTCTGAATAAGTGTTAGCAGAATAGTGAGCAGCAGATAGAGCACTAGTATAGCACTAGTACAGCACTAGTATGTTGTTTTTGCATTTTTTGACAGCAGCACTAATTCGTAATCTTCGTGTGTGCATCACATCTGGAATCCTTATGCACTCAAATGTTATTTTTGGCCAAAAGCAAAAAGTTTTAGTCACAAAATATTCTCACTAATGACAGGTGCACTTCCAATGCCTGTGCCAATGCCTGTGCCAAAGCCTGCTCACATGCACATACAGTATAGTACGAAAACCAATTCTATACATTGTATATTAGAGTATGTGTACCAAACTTTACAATATATTCGACTCATTATTTTTCAGCTAATTTTTATTATTACCTAATTTTTATGTCTAATTAATAATCTGTTTGTATTCATCTTCTTATTTGTTTTTATCAGTCATTCATTTTTTAATATGAAAAATTAGTTTTTAGCAGAAAATAATAGAAATAAAAAGTAAATTTTTGGGAATATTTTTATACAGTATACAAAATTCGTGTGTTTTATAGGCAAACATTAATCTTCTTTAATTGCATTGGATTTTTAGATACAATTCTGCTTTTTATTCCTGAGCTCTCGTTTGAGCCGTTGTTTAATTGGAAAATTGAAAAACTAATTCAGAGACAAAAAAGTTTTAAAACTATTTTTATTTTGTTTCCCAAATAAATAAATGATTGTATGAATGCATGAATTAGTGAGCGAACTAAGGGATAGGTCTGACACTTAAGACCGGGATTTAGTTTTTTATTTGTGTATGAGTTCTACAGCGAATATTTTGATCTATTCTGTAGAGTTCAGATCTATCTGTGGTCTCTGCCAGTCATAGGATGCATAAAACATAACATTGTCAATGATATGGCTGTAAGCCTATGCACACATTTGCAAAGCCACACAACACGACAATATGTCAAACAAATTGATATCCAAAGCTATACTTTAAGCTGGATTTGCCATTTACTGCATGTTTAGCCTCTTGTTATTGCGGTAGATTTACTGCACCAGCGCTTAGGTATTTGTCTCTCAAACTATCTCTCTCTCACTCACTCTCGCATATCATTTATGTATTGCATTAAAACCTTTTTGTGCATCACTTTATCTATTATGCAATACATATACAAATATTTTACTCAAATATTATTCTCCAATATTTTTCTTATAAATACTCTCACAAAACAAAACAATTTTCTATTGAATGCATTAAACCGTTTCTAATGCTCACTCTATTTATTGAATTTTTATAACTTTATATTCGGGTTAATCTCTTGTATTTATTAAATAATTTTTTTGTCCTAATTTGACGATTCTATGCCTCTGTTGAGTGAATGGCATTCGGATGACTGTGACATCAGATTAGTATATTTGTAAAGAGCGACGAGATTTCTGAATTCAGTACTCTTTTTACAGATATGTCACTTAAGAGCACTCTATTGATGTGAGAATTTGATTTGAGATTCGTTACACGAGTAGTGAGTTTTATGAATAATATGTTTGACAAATGAAATCAACTGATCACTGATCAGTTAGTTGTGTTCAAAATATTTGCTTTACCTTTCAGTGCATAAGTAATACTGTATTAGTTGAGAGCAGAAGATAAATAGTGCTGAGCATCAAACTGAACGGTAGTGGCAGTGATTGCCATTTATAAATGAATGTTATCCGCGCCCAATGCCTCCCGTGCCAGCACTTGTGCGAGTGAGAGGTGTAAAAATGTATATAAGTAGCGGTTCGGCTCATATTTATGTTTGTTATATGAGTTATAAATATATTTCTGTTCTAATCGGTTATATTCAGCACAGAATAGCCTTTCGTATTGATATCGGTTGGAATGGCAGTGCGAGCGCCGGCACATTAATGTTTGTGTGCGTGAAATAGAAGCTGACAGCTTAAAAAGAATGGATGTTCTGGTTTAGTAGTCCATCTCTCCGAAGGGATGTCTTAATAATAGTATTATAACATCCCTCTAATAATAATGGATATATAGTATAATCCAATGCATTACTGCAATGCATACAATGCATACAATGCATGCACTCCTTGTATACCCAACACCGCCACCACTTCTACGCTCTCTGTCTCTCGAAGCCATCACTTCTACTCTTGCAATACATTCAACATTTTTTTCTCTCCATTTCATTCATTTTTTCTCTGCAATACTTTTTGCATATATTCGATGTTGCAGTCAGTCTTCACTCCCTCTCCTCTCTCCTCACAATTTTCAATATCATTTCACAGACTAGTATTTTAGGCCTTCTCTGAAAGGGAGTATATATTATAATACAGTGTTTATTTTGATTTCAATGAAATCACTCTGAATGTAACTTATTATGGAAGCTCAGGCAGTTTTCTTATAATGTCATTCTCTAAAATATTGAACTTGAGGAGAATAATGGATCCTGGGCAGAATTGTAGTTTTAATAAAATTGTGGAAACTATTGAATAAAATCAATTCTCGGATTATTTTTGCGATTTGTCAAAACAATGTTTATAATCCAAGAGATGAATCAACATAATTCTGTTCAGTCTTGTTGGGTATACAGTTTTGCTTATGGCTCAGAAGCGAGAGGGTGTGGTATTTGATGCCAGAATGAAATTAAGGCAATAATGACCAAGCTTCAGGATTCATGCTCATCATAATAGCCAATTCGAGTCGTTTGGCCGAAAATTTCATTTAATCTCATATTTCAAGTCATAAAATAAATTCTCGGTTTGTTTTGCTATTTATGTTAGAAAATGAAGCGAATATTCTTTGACTGTCTAATAAATAATTTGAAAGTAATTTATTTAAATTAATTTTATTCAATTAATCGATTGATTTTGCAAATTATTAATAGTTTTTATTCCTTTTGTTAAAAAAATGTCTTTTAATTCAAAGTTTATTCATTGAATGATTTGTTTTCCTACTCTGTATTAGCAGTGCGTATGAGTATTGCCTTCAAAATTGATTGCCATCAGAAAAAATATTTCTGTGTTATATATTTGAGTCTATGAACTCTTATTTGGTATATATTGTACACAATTTTCATCTGCAATATATAGAAATTGGTATCATTTCAGTTGATTAGAAAGTTTTTTCTTGTCGTCCAGACGTTGAAAGAGAGATGAGTGGAGAGACAAACAATCCTAATATGATTGTTGGCTCACTTAGAGATGGATGGATTGCAGCACAGCTACAGTGGATGCCAGTCATAGCGAATGCTCTCCTATGGTATGGCATCTCAACTCTAAATCTATATTTGGTCTCAATAGAGCTGAACCAAGTCTACACATCTATGACATTACTGATTGCCTTCGATGGGCTAATTTTCTAGAGTGACATTTCTGCACAGATACCCATTGGGTATTGCGCCATATCATAGCACATATAGCAGCAGTGGACACAACACTGCCAGTGGATGTGTCGATCGACAAAATGCTTTTTCTCTGTTTGCAACTCTCCTCTCATTCCTGTCCACTCATCTTATATTATTCTTAATCATGGCTTTTGCTATCTCTCCTCACCTGATCACTGCCTGTTCGGTGCCTGTGCTGATCGCCTCTATTCCCCAATAACCATAAAAGCGTCAATAGTTTGTCATTTTTTGCCTGTTTTCACATCACACCAAAACCTCTTACTGTTCTTCTTCATCTGCCGGTCCTCTCTCTATGTCCACTACACTTCAGTTGCCTATCGATCACACAATACGTATTTTCCTTTTTATCTCACATTTAATGAGAAAAAAGTATTATTATTTTGTTGTGTTATCTTTGCATTAGTCGTGTTATCAGAAAAAATTGGTATTTATTTGTAATCGAAACGAAAGAACAGAATAAGAAAAACAAAATAAAAGACAAAATTGACTGAAAAAAAGAGAGAATAGAAGAAAAGGAAAATCTGATAATTCCTTCACACAAATCATATCACATAAAATAAAAGTCAAGAAATTATTTGAAAGTTTCTTTATTTTATTTTTTTTCTTTTCTAAAAATATGGCAAAAGTTTTTCAGAAAAATAAGAGAAGAAAAAGAATTTTCTTATGAAAAAATGAGACAAAAATTCATCTTTTTATATATAATAGAGTATAATATTTAACATAAATTGGTTTGAATGACATGAACGCACAGTTACCACAAGAGAAACTCATTAGAATGATTAGAAAAATTTTCATTCTCTGCCACATCAATAGCAGTACTAATAAGGCATGAAAGATCATTTTTCATCCTTTTTTATATAACTGGGAGACTGACTGACGAGTGTATGAGTAGAGCTGAGTTGTGAGGCTGTGAGTGAGTGAACGAATGAGTTAGTAGTGAGAAGTTTAGTAGAGAGACATTCATTTTAAAACTGTAAGAAAAAAATCATATTCACTCTGAAAGCCGTATTTCAAAACTCCTCTTTCACTCTAATGGTGTTCAACACAGATATTCATAAGGCTATCGAATGAATGGATCTCTTTTAGCAAATATTATAACATTTTTTAAAATTCATGACATAATCAACACTCGGATAAAATAAATAAAATTTTATTTATCTATACATAAATGTTAGACTATTTTACAGCATATTATTAATATTAAATTGAGTTAACCTCTCAAAAGCAATGCTAACATAACTTATCTCTCTTATAAATATGAGGTCTTCCTCGACTGATCGCAATCACCATTAGGGGCGCTCAGGTATTCTATTGATAGCAAACATTATAAACTATTTAATAAATTTTAATAATAATTTGGCCAAAATTGTGTTCAGTCTGTTTTCATAATGTTTTAATAGATTGCAAGTAAACAACTATTTCGTACACATTTTTGTCAGAAAAAATGATAGCAATTGACTAACTTGGTTAAAAGTTACCCTGCACCCTGTATAGCGATTGCCTTCAATCTAAGCAGACTTCATATCTATCTCTTATATTATATGTTACATAAAATGATTATTTTTTCATTTTCCTAATCTTTATCTTTAGCTTTCAATTTATAACTACATAAACAAGTGCTTCAAAAAACATATATATATTGACGTATATATTAAATATAATAAAATGAATATATATTTGTGTAAAAAAAATGTTAAATATTATGCAAAATATATCAGTTTTACCAAATTTTTGTATCAAATCTAATAACAGGTTGTTCTTAAACGTAGTCAACATTTTTTCTACAATTAGTATAACTAATGATTATTTAGTAGAAATTTTTTTCTGACTCTTAACTGCTTTCGCATAATAATAATGTTTGTATAAAAAGTATTTTCAATTTCAGAGAAAATATTTTGAAATATTCTGTTTTTGTTTGACATTTGATCTTTGCCTTCACGATAGAGTTCTCTATCCAATAAAAAATACCAGTTTTAGGTTATCTCTCTCTTTTTTCTTGCTAACAAACTTGAATTAATGCCATTAAAAAGTTTTCAATTTTCAAAAATTCAGTCGAGATTTATTGATTATCCAGTTATGATCTGCTATCATAAGGCATGCATTGTATGAGATGTTTAACAAACATTATTCTTATAATTTATATCATAAATACTATATTTAATAAAATTAGATTAAAATATCATTTGATTAAAACTCAGATTTTTTTAATATAATGTTATTCTTTGACTCTCTTCTCACAAACATTGAGTGATTTTTTATACGAATTAATCACTTATTAATAACTTGTTGTATAAAGAAAAAAAATATATAAATAAATATTAATGAAATGGTTTGGCAGAAGTGTTGGACTACTTGTTGGACTCAACACCAGTGAGTGTGGCATTAAATCTGATTGCGGTGCAGAAGAGGAAGAGGAGAGTGAGAGGAAAATGACTACCGAATAGTACGAATAGAGTTGAAGTGTATGTTTAGTAGTGTTTTTTGATTAATGGTATTTAACATTAGTATAAGAGCCCTGTTGTACAGGTAATGACACCCATATTAACGGCAAACCCCTATCATTTTCAAACCTCTCTCGGTCTCACTCCTGGTCTCTCTCCCGCTCTTTGCCTTCTCTCTCACATCTATTACATTAGTGTTTGGCTCACTTTTACAATACATTTCCATTTGTGGCCATCATCTCAGCCATTAGTATTGAACTTTTCTTTGACTGCCTTTCCTTATTATACTGTATTTACAGTTAAGAGTTCGCGAATCACTGTATTGTAAGTCTGTATGAGCTGTATGTGTGCACCGGTTGTCGAGTATATCGATTACAGGCCATCAATACGATCAACACTACCGCCACTACTTCGGTGGTAATGCATCTTAAAAATACATGTAATTGTCGATCGGTCTGTGCTTTTGCTTAAATATATGTCTTTATTGGTGGACAGCTCTCGACACAGGCATCACATTCATCATCGCCAAAGAGTTAGTTGTCTGACATTTGAAGACATAATAAAAATGTTAAACACATTACCAATACTTAATGTTTAGCATATATTGTGCCGATTCTCGACTACAATAAAAAATAATGTTTTCTATTATTTATTTGCTTTGGAAATGTGTTTCACTGTTAGACAAATCCTCAGTTCATTTCATACATAAAAGTGGAGTTTTATTTTGAGTGAACACTATTGAACACTATTTACATATAACGTACCACAAAATGAATGCTATTTTAGAGTTAGTCCAACATAAAGGTTAATAACATTTTTCTCTCTCTTTCATTGCCCTGGGGCTAAATTGCATTTATATTGTTTCTTCTTCTTCTTCGTTATTCTTCATGTTCTTCAGATCCATCCATTCGATCCATCAATTCTTCGTGACTTTAAACTTCACTTCAAATTTATTCATATAATGTTTTTTGGCTTTAATTTCTTTGAAATAAGAAAAAATCGTTTTTAATTCTGAATACATTTCTTAATATCTGATTCGTTACACAAATTATATTTTGACATATATTTTATGTTTGGTCTGAATTATAAGTTTTTTTTAATAATTCTTTGTTTAGAAGTAAATCTATTATTAGAATATTGTTTTACGATATGTTTATTTGAAATGTTTATAAATTACTTCAGATTTGCATAAATATATTAAGTCTTAATTTGATTTTTTATTTAAATTTCTTAATTAACTTCATTTTCCATTAATTAAGTTAACATTAAAACTTTTTATGTCAATTAATCAGAGCTGTGCAAAAAGGGTAATCATTCAGTTTTGTAATATTTTGCAAACAATCTAGATTACATGTTACAGCTTAAGCAAAACAATTCTTCCTCATCCCTGATCATCTCCATAGAGTCAAAATGAGAATATTTTAAACTATTTTTGTTGAATCCATTTTGAAATGTTTTAAAGTTCGGACAACTCTGTGTATGTGCACAGTCTGAATAAGACTCCTGTCCTTCTAGTTATGTCTTGGCATCTCTGAAATTAATGAGTGATACATAAAGACATTGGATTAAGTGATGCGACAAAACCGAACGGATGACAGTCTTGAAGTCGACTTATTCTTAAGAATAATTTTCTATTATATGCTTTGATATATTTGTCCGTTTAATTGTTTGAATGCATTTTATTACATGAAATGTTTGGTCATTTAAGCGTCAAAAGTCTTACATCTGAAATGAATTGATGCGAACCAACATAATGTAACTGTGCTTTAAATTATACTACACTTACATCGGCTTTAAATATTTCGGCAAAAATTCTCTCTTTTAAGTAATTTTGATAAAAACAGAAAAAATTATAACAAATTCTGTTAATGCGTTCGTCTGAACGAATACACCGAAAGAGTAATTCAAATAATAAATGCAGTTATTATACGCTCTTTCTATGCCATAGTCTGGTCTGATCTATGTTGGCCTTACATAATATTGAGCAGTTGTGAGCACCGGCTCATTCATCTATCTATCCCTACCTTTATTCTCATACAGTCTGTAGAGCCTTAACAGTACTGTATTATATGTGAGTCTGTAATACCAGCACTGCATGTGATTAAACGATAGAAGAATTTAATCCCTGGTCCGGTTTAATGAGATGCAAATTACAAGGAAAAAATCGCAGGCCTGCCATCCCTGTGCCATCAATCCATCGTTCAGTCCATCGCATGTATCAACTCTTAGATCAAGGTTATAGCAAAGGCAGATAGCGAGGCCCACCTACTGTCACTTCTAGCCTATTCCAACGCATACCATGCCATCTCTTTCTTGCGCTCTACCTATCCCTCTCCCGTTCCCTCTCTTTTTGCTCTTCATATTTTGATCACTAGTTGGCCATTGAATCGAAACTCATGCATAGTATGTATAGTTCAGAGTATTAATACACAGAACAGTATACAGTATGTTCTGTTCGCCCCCTCTTTATCTGCTGGTCCCCTCTCATGATAACCTGATTGAGTATAAGCCAGGTTTGAGTAGAAAGAGAAATATAGTGATGAGAAAAATGTTTTGCAATAATAAGAGAAACAATAGTTTGGAAACAAAACACATAACACAACAGATGTTATCTTTTCGCTCGAATACTACCAAAAATTCTAATACAATATAACAGAGAATACAACAGAAATAGGTTTCGGTTAAATTGCGAGTAATATTTCCAATGTATGTGTGCTCTACTGTACTGTACTGTACAGTACTGTCAAAACTGTTGGCTCCCTTTCCCCCAAATTTTCTTTCTCTGTCTTTAATTTTGTTTCGAAGCAATGCTTTCATAACTAAAAACTGGCGAAAAACACAGAAGCGGTGCGAAAATGATGTCATCTAACTCTCACTCATATGGATCATCATATGATGGATCGGTATTGTTATGTTACTTGTGCTCCACTCTTAACTGCTCTCTCTATAGCTCTGCCAAATAGAGAGTAAGAGTACGTTAAGCATAATTAGCGCATATAATGCTTATGAATGCTCTGAACGCATCCCTAGCCATACAAACATCTGAACCCAACTGTCTCTCAATCTTCTGATCACAAATTGTATGCAAACTTGAATTTGTTTCTCATATACATTTGTGTTCCTATAATAACCGATACACTGCGTGTAAAAGGCTATCTGTGCAAAAAGGCTACATTTGGCCAGGACATAATTAGCAATGTTTCAATGATAGAGAAGAAAAGTGTCTACTCTTTCGGCTCTATTGCTTATATTGTAATTATTTTCACATTAATTTCGTTATAGATTTAGAATATGTTTAATATGTTTTGGCAATAAATATAACTTTTCAATGGATAGTGAATCCAATGAATAGAAGCGGTTTATAGTTCTTGATTCGCCATCTGGTGCCGAAGTGGACAGTTAGCCAAATTTATTCTCCATATCTATTTTCACTATATTTTCTTCTGGGTTTACAACTTTATTTTGATGATGACATTAGTTTTATATGTATCTTAAACTCTGGTATTTATTTTATTTCTATTTTTCTCTTCACAACTCATCTATTCGTCTGTGCAGTGCAGACGATAAATATAAAACTGTTTTCCCATAAATAAAATCTAAATTCTTTACAGATTTTCTTTAGTAGACTTTCTCGTAGACACTGTTCGCTATTATTCTTCTCGTTTATAGTTTTGTCTTTTTATGACATTGTTTTGTGGTTAGTGTCCGGAAGGGATAACACCCCCGAAGAAGAATGTTATTTAAAGTGTCAAACAATGGATTGAATAGCGAATCGAAAAGACTTGTCGTTTACTACCAATTATATGAATTACAATAAACACTATATATTAAAGTCAGAAAAGTTCACTTCTTTTTTATCTCTATCTATTTGCACACACACTCGCATTGGTCTCACATATGAGATGTTTGAGATTTTTATGGCCTTTTCATCACTATTACTCTCGGGTGCATATGTTGCCAACATTTTTATGCTTTTATTGCTATTACTCTTATGATTATTATTATATGATTTTTTGTTTCATACACTTGAAAAAACTTCTACCACTTTCTTAACGGCTCCCAAACTATTATTGTACTTAAAAGTTGTGGCGAAACAAAACAATAGTAAAAAATTATATTAAATAAAAGAATAGGAAAAAAGAAGAGAATTTCTGAAAACAGATTAAACTAATGCAACACTCGTTTGGAATTGAATTGAAAAGTATTTGTAAATTTGAAAAACAAGACAACGGACTGATAGAGAAATATAAAGATTTTTACTGCATCTGAAAAATTACTCCTGAAATATAATAATAATAATAATAAAAACTAAAAGCAAACATTGAGAAGAAATAAGTTTTAACTTCATATCACGCAATAGTAAAATAAAACTCTACACAAAAACTATTTAACTCTTAAGGAATATATAAATAAAGAAAAATAAAATTAAGAAAAACTTTTCTCTCTTTCAAAAACCTATTGACTATTCAGAAAACTCGTTCACTTGTAATGTATTTTATTTTTATATTACTTTTATTGCTCACGAGTTTTAGTGGTTGTCTATAAGACTATAATAAATAAATACTTATTTTTTTTACTTGAATTCTCTCTCATTTAGTTATATATAGTTTTTTCGTATTCTTTTTGTTGTTTTCAAATATCTGAACCATTTTATACATTGATTTGAATTTAGATTTTGATTTGATTTTCTCTTTCTCTCCTATAGGCCTGTAATGAGTTTACAACACATGTTATGAATCTATTACGAGAACAGAGTCGGACGCGTCCGATAACGCCTAAAGAAATCGAAAGAATGGTTCAAATTATACACAAAAAGTTTAATTCAATTCAAGTACAGCTCAAACAAAGCACCTGTGAAGCAGTTATGATTCTTAGATCAAGGTTTTTGGATGCCAGGTATGTGCTCTCTCTCTCTCTCTCTCTCTCTCTCTCTCTCTCTCTCTCTCTCTCCCTCTCCTTCTTAACACAATCTCTGTCTCTATCTCTCACTCTATTCCTAACTATTCTCTATCTATTTATCTCTCTATGGGTTGTACTCTCTTCTTATGAACTCCAAACACAAAAATAAGTTCAGCAAAAAATACAGAATTTTTTATTCTTAAAAAAATATATATTATCTGAACTTTTAATCTAACGAGAAGTTGCGTTGAAATTATTTGCACTGAAAGTACAAAAAATTCTTAGATTTTTTCTTTACTTTTTTCTTAGAAACCAAAGACTAGTTTTACGTTTTAAACAATATTTTTAAGCGCAGTATTGTGTTTAAGAATATTGTTTAGTATAAGTAAAATATGAGTTAATGTCCTCTTCTTGTTGTTCCTTATATTCTACTATCCGTTCCGTCCATTCAAGACAACAATTCTTTAAAGTTATATAGAATTGAGGAAAAGATGACAACAAAAAAAGTAAAATATAAGTGAATCTAAACATTGGCTTTGATTGTTAGAGTCGTATAAATAATATTCAACACTAGCTGTGAGTGCTGTGAGCTATCATTTATTTGTGTCGCAGTTGAAGACCACCCAGCACATTCTTGACACCTGTAATGTACACTTGCCTATTATGATTAGATAGTATGAGTGCTGGTGTCTGTCCTCTAAAGTGCTGGCTCTGTTGTTGAGCTCAGCTATTGCTCGGTTCAGCTCAAATACTTTCCTGATTCACACTCTATGATCAGCTTCGCTACTAAACTACTAAATAGAAAAAATTGCTAAAAAATAATAGTAAGCTATCGGTCCAGCACTCAACCAAATAACTGGATTCGTTTGCCACACAATCTCTCCTCAAATATAATAATAATCATACGATCGCTGAAAATATATATAAGAAATGCTTTACTTTAACACATAGTCTGCCCGACACAAGAAATGTAAATTTTATGTCCACTCAAATATGTCTATAATTATATCCAGGGATGCCAACTAGAATTATCCTACCAGTACCCTATTATCAACCCTTTGGCTTATGTAGTATGCCCTTGATCAAGTTGATCTTGATCCATTCAGACCTATTAAATAGTATGGCAATATCTACTCTGAGTCCGAGGCCCCACCATCCTCATCCCTGCTGGATGCTATGAGCTACGACTCACTAGTTCAGCCCTCTTTTTAATGGCCACCATCACAATTGTATGGCCACCAGCACTGGTAGTATGCGATATATAACATATGATTATCGTGTGCTCTGATTGTAGACCTGAGCGAACACCAGATCACAAATAATATACAAGAATTCACCTCTTTTTATAGCCAGCACATTTTTTATGCCTTTCTTTGCTCACTGGGCGACAAAAGCATACACACATAAAAATGTGATCGCTTAGCCCCGGCTTCAAAATGCTGTTCATTGAGTTGACTGTTAACTAAACTATTCTCTCAGCTCTTCAGACGGACTTAGTTTTTAATTTCCTTTTCAGAGTTGGTTTTTCTCTCCTTTTTTACTCGCAATCTATTCTATTCTAATGAATAGAAAAGCAATGATTGTTCAGAACAATAGTATCGTTCTGTCCGTTCATTCGTCCATTTATTTCATTTCTTTTTTCTCTTTCTATTCTTCTTAGTCTTATTTCTTATACACCTTTTTATGTTCGTATAGACCTATGTTTGTCTCAGTAATACTAATAATGTTTTTTCTCTACCATTGCTTTAACTCTGTCACACATAACAGGAGGAAACGGCGAAACTTCAGTAAACAGGCGACTGAAATATTAAACGAATATTTTTATTCACACCTGAGTAACCCATACCCGAGTGAAGAAGCAAAAGAAGAATTAGCCCGAAAGTGTAGTATTACTGTATCTCAAGTATGCATACAATCAATACTTAACATCAATATTCATATGATTAACAATTTTACAAATATTAAGTCCAACCCAATTGTCTGACACATTCATTAATTAATTTATTAATTTATTCATATATTCTCTCTCTCTTTCTGTCTGTCCTATCGACTCAGGTATCGAATTGGTTCGGAAATAAGAGAATTAGGTATAAGAAAAACATTGGCAAAGCTCAAGAGGAAGCAAACCTGTATGCGGCCAAAAAAGCAGGTAAAGAATCTCATGACTGATCCACAAATTACATATTTATTGTGTTTTCTATTGACCCCCAAATCTATATATGAGTTGAGAACCAAAGCATAATTTTGTTGTGTTTGAACTGTTTTTTAAACTGACATTGAAATGCATTTTTCATTGTTTGTGTACTTAAAGATCGTGTTTTACAGTTGCGAAAAATATATAGTCTTTTAACACATATAACATAAAAAATAGTTATTCTCTCAAAAATTTTTATGACAACAATAGATCACTAGTGGTAAGGCACCGGTTGTAGTGGCCTTCCCTGATGCCAGTCCGTGTCCTTGTAATACTGCTGTCAATCTCTTGTATTTTTTTTTGTATTCAGTCTAAGATTTAATTACAATCTCTTCGGCCGATAATTACATATATTTTTGCGTTAATTTATTGATTTACTGTTCAATTATTTTTAATTAAAGTCAAAATCATATTTAAGTTTATGAATGAATTTATTATTTTGTTACAAAATTAAGCTCAAACTATGCTATACTGATAGTAAAAACAAAAGACTGGAAACTGTTTCTAAATGTTTTGCAAATTGGATGAGAAAAATGATGAGAAAAGCAATTATCTCTTAAATGTTAGGCAAAAGTATTTCTCATTTAACAGAAGCGGAGAAAAAGAGAAATAATTTCTGGAAACTAAATAATATAATAAGAGAAGAATTGAAATTATAAAATGAAATTATATATAAAAATTGCGATCAAATCGTAAGGGAAAGCAGTTGTGCACAGATTTTGTTCAGAGTTCACAATTACAATCGTTGAGATGCCATAAATTATTGCTATGGATGTGCTTCTGATGTACACCATATATACATACATATAAGATATATCTCTCGCCAGTGTGCGGACTCGACTGGCACATACCAGTGCTCTGTATATACAGAATATGTGCTGCACCAGTACGCCTTATACTTTCATAATCCCTACTTTCCATTAAAGGCAATCTAACGCTATAAACACTATATGCGAGATAGCACTAGTAGTATATGCCTCGCATCCACTCTCATAGCTCTCTGGATACTCTCCCGGCTCTCTCTCTCTCTCCTCATCTCTGTGGCTCTGGCCTCAGAGTTTGCAGTTGTAATTTGGACTTAGAATTTGGGAGAGAGGTGTGAGAGTGAGAGCGAGTCTGGATTGAAAAGATAAAGCAGAGTCAGAGCTGAGTCAATGCTATTTTATGTGTTACACAACGAAAATCTCATTTTCACTCCGAAGAACTATAGGCCCAAACAGGCAACACAACAGACCATAATATTTAATGTGCTTTGCATTTCACAACTTATTCCTTGTATTCAATACAATACTATTTCTTCTTATTTCTCATTATATTTTAGTGAATAAATATAAGACATAAAAAATTATTGAGTCTATCGTTTGAAAAGATTATGGATTTTTTGGCGACACTTCTGCTAGTCGTGCGATAGCTAACTGTTGTGATTATAAATTTCATATTAAACTCAAACAACAACATTATTACTGCTAATCATTATTTAATACTTTAATATATTTATATTTTATATTAAAAATTGCTTAAATTCTTGTCTGAATTGTTGTGATGACTATAAACAGCGATTTTATATATCAGTTATGATAATAATAGCCTAAACCTAACGATTGGTTCTTTGTTTCACTGCATTTAACCCCAGAATTACAATATATATTGTATATAAAGATAAGAATATATTCTAAACACTTATTCTTAGTATTCAGACAAAAAACAATTTAATTTTATTTATTTGTAAAATACATTAGAATTCAGTCTTATTCTGAGCGCTCGACTAAACCAAACAAAATAAACTAAACAACATTTTATACTCTATTCACCAAAATTATTATTCAAATATATTATCAAAAAATTTTTGTCTCTGTCTCTCAACTATTATTTTTTCTGCGAAAAATTCAATCTAAATAATTGTACGCCTTTTTTGTGTTATGTCTGTCCATTCGAGTCCAAAGAAATTTTTATTTTATTAACATTACATATCGTCTGATAGTCTGATATACAATAGATTCAAATGAAGAAAATAACAGAAACGACACAAAAATAAATACAAAATACAGACAAAAAATATTTGTAATTCATTTCAATGAAATAATATATATTTTTATCCGAAGTTATATCCAATTGCTTTCGACATTCACTTTGAATGGTTTTCTTAATATTCTCGACAATTGTTTATTTGGGTTATAGCCACGACTATAGCCATTCTGTTGGGTCTCTACTACTTTGCAAAATGAGTGTCTCGTCTATCGAACCAAATATATAAATGCTATCAACTCTGTTAACCCTCTCCTACTCTCACACAAAAACAATCCAAAGTATAAGAAAAAATTGAATGAATTGTGTTCTTCAGCCCAATTAAGTGATGCAATGCCAGCACTTTCAACACTTTTCTCTTATTGTGTACTTTCCTATACTACTGGTGCACATCTCTTAATACATTTTTGCTATTTGGTTATCGTCTCTTAACTCGTTCTATCTCTCAGTCAGCCTAATAGCCAGCTATAGCCGGAGAGCGAGAGCACCCGTACAGTTGCAGAGCAGAGTCTCATTTATCTCCCGGTTCACTTGACATTTAGAAATGGACTGAACATTAATACATCAAACCTTTTGACACTTAAGATGGGCACTGCTTTCTCCCTCTATTACAAATATTACCCAATATCTATCTGAGCCCAGACTCTCTCTCTCTCTCTCTCTCTCTCTCTCTCTCTCTCTCTCTCTCTCTCTCTCTCGCACTCGGCTCTCAGCGCCTAAACTCTCCTTTAGATACGCTTTTTTGTCTTTTCTCTAAATTTCTTACTTCTCTTGACTTGTATTACACATAGACATAGATATGGCGTAAATATAAAAAGATGTCTCCCTTTTAGGCTCTCTTTTTGTTTTCTATTCTGTCCTCTCATTAGTTAAGTTTTTACTTTTTATTTACGTTTAGTTTTGCAATCAATCGATTATTAGTTTCTTATTTATTCACTATTTTCTTCTTCTTAACTCTCATTTCATTAATTATATGAATCTTTTGAGTTCTAATCGATTGGATTCCTAATAGGAATTCCTTATTATTTGTTTATCTGTTCTTCGGTTACCCAATAATATTGAATATTCTGTTTTGAAATTCAAGATATCATTCTTCTCGTGTGTTTGTTGGCTAACATATCTTCCTTGAGCTCAAAAATTTTCTGTTTTTCTTTTTATTTAGTTTTAAAAATATTTTTAATTTTATGCATGAATTTCATGAAAAATATTTCTTAATTTAATTTCTTTCGCTTCAGAAATAAAACTGTCGGTTATGTTAAAAGTTAGGCTAAAAAGAGAAGAATAACTGGAATGATATGAAGCATAGAATACATGCTATACTGTAGTCAACTGTATGTACAGTATATACAATAGAGAAATAAGATTTGCTAATTCATAATTAGATTCCATAGCCATTAGATTATAAGACATTCTATTGTTGTTATAACTTATAAGAGAATAAAAGTAAGTAAAGAAGAAAATAATGAAAATAATAGACAAGTTTTTTCTTACAAACGTTAGCAGAAAATAGCAGTTCTTTTCTTCTGCACCAAAACAGTGCAAGTGTTTGATGTGAATGCAAACTCATTTTTCGGGCACAAGAAAACCGCAAACTCAGCATAAATAATGTTGAGCTGAAATGCCCACCAAATGCTTCACTTATTCCTCAAATGCTTTCGCTATCAATATAAGAGACTTTTTTGGAGGAAAAGTTTTAGTAAAGATTTTTTCGTGAATCAGAGAGTGAGGAGAGAGAGAGAGAGAGAGAGAGAGAGAGATCGGCTGGAATTTAAAGAAATAAGGAGTAGTAGAGCCAAAGCAGCAAAAATTTTGTCCGTATTTTTATATTATATATAAAGTTAAGACTTGGCTGAGAGTTAGTCTGGCGAAAGGGCGAACCAACCGTATAGTTATTATATATATTGAGGTCACACACCAAAAATAATTTTACAGTTATAGCGAAAAAGTCTTCGGAGCGAAAACCATTTTGGGATCACTTATATTGCTTTAACATTACGTTTCTCTCCTTTAACTTTCTCTCTCTTCCCTCTCTTCTCTCTCTATATGTCTCTTTAGCTTTCCCTAAGGCTTATAAAAATTTATTTTCTGATTCAGTCCTCTCTCCATGTGATGCGAGAGCCCCAGTATTTTTTCCTCCAGTTCGCTCCCTTTCCTACATCGCATGCATGAGTTCAAAAACTTATGAATATATAAAGTTTTTTAGATGAAAACCATTTTTTTCTATCTAACTCTCACTCATAGAATCACAAATCTGTAAATTTATTTATTCTGTGCAATTTCTTCTACTATATTATGGGGGGGTTTAGGGGGTTTCAAATTTTATTTTCTCTATTCTTTATCCTTTCTATTAATTACTAATGTTTTTGTTTTGTTTAAAATCTAATCTTAATATATAATACTTTTTTCTTTGTTTTATTTATTTATTTATTTTCCACTAATTTTAATAATAATATAAATTATTAGAAACCAATTATTAGTACTGTATATAAAAACTTAGATTCTTATCGCCCGGTATTCTGTCATTTTATAGCCGGTTCGTCCCCATACGGTTTAACGCCATCATCACAGGGCTCGGGAAATATAATGAGTCCGCCACCACCACCTGGTAGTTCTCAGGATGGATGGTCTATGAATGGTGACTATGGAAGTCAGGTAAGGGATTACCGCTTATGTCACCATTAGAACCAACAGAACAGATAGAGAATATACAGACGAATCAGATAATACAAACGTATTCATACATTTCACTGTCAGTACTGTTTCCGTCACTCTCTCTCCGCTTCGACTTTAGTGTAGTTTAGTTTAGTTTTTATTCTTTGCTTTTGTTTTTGTCTTTTATTTAATCTATTCTTTTGTTTTGTTATATCTTTTTCCCCCATTTTTTTCCTTTATTTAATCTGAAATCTTTTGCATTAGAAATATCGTTCACAAACCTCACACCACATATACCAGAGTGAGAGCACATACACAACATAACACTGTTAAGTGCACGAGTATTGTCTGTGTCGTTGTCATTGTATTAGTTTTCTCTCCTTCTTCTGCCGTCTCTTTAATTTGGCTTTTGTTTGATTCCTAACACATCTCTCTCTTCGCTAACTATTTTACTATATATTCGGGCATAAGATGTCATTCCTCACGAGATTTCACGTTAGGTTTTACGCCACCAAAAAGCATGTATGCCATTGATGTGTATGTTTGGGTTGTCCTCGACTTTTGCTTTTTTGCTGTTATTTTGTTTTGGCTTTCGCTTGCATTCATTCGGCGCTAATATTTTCCTAATCGTATTGTTCAGTCGCTAAAAGTCGGAACTGGAGTAAACCTGTCTGACAATGTTAATTGGGAGGACTACTACAATATATGAGCCCAGGCACTATCGCCTGTATTGACCACTGCTCTCGGATTATAATATGCTTTCAATTTAACGAATCGGCTTTGCTTTTAGTCTCTTCTCTCGCTCACAGACAGCCTATGAATAGAGTATTTCGTAAATAAATCAGAATTATATATGAAATTACATAAATCATACAAACATTTTAAGGACAGACATACTATTATCGCCAAAAAACTAAAATACAAACTCAGACAGAATTTTTTCATAGTATTTGAGAGACTTTTTATTATTTCTTGTGATTAATACAATTTTTGCCTTTTATTGTATAATAATATTTTCCAATCGGTTTTATTCCTTTAGTTAACTTTATTTGCACTGAATTTCTGCTGGTGTCAGCTCTACTGCTTTTATATTTAAGATTTTTAGTTATTTTTTCCTATTTTTGCGATAAAATAGTGAACAAAACAGTAGATAATCTAATTGTCTCTACTTTTTTCTCTATCTCTGTCTCTCTGCTTGTGTTTGAGTGAAAGTGAACAATATTTTATCGCTTTATTTCGCGCCGATCTTTGCACAAATAACTAATGGCCCAAATGAGAGACTAAATGACCAAAATATATAAAATACTTTCAATGTTTTGGTTCATAACATTCTTTATATGCATTTTCATAACAAACTGTATATCAGAGGAAAATATCTGAAAAATTTATTTTTGTTTTTATTAGATTTCATTCATAGATAGATAGATAGTCTGGAAAAATAATTTATCAATTAGTCTAATGCAAGTGTGCTTTTTGACTGCTTTTCCCCCATTTGTGTAATAAAATATTAGATCACAACTTCGCTATTAATAATTTTTGTGTTGCTTTTTGGTTATGGCTTTGCTTTTCGTGTGTTTTTGCTTTTCTTTTGTATTTCTTTCTTATATGCAAGAGATTTATTGGTCGGACTCTCTGACCAAAAAATAATAATCCTATTGTAAATGACATGTCCTTTCGCTCATAAATTATAGATATATTTATATAAAAAATAATAATAAAATTGCTTTATATCTGAAAATTTTTTTACAAAATTTACAATTTTCACAATCAGAACTCACTAATAGATCGGATCCACTCTAGTATTGGCTAATAATTTGCTTTACAAATGAAATAATAAATTAATCAAAAATTTGCTGAACATTAGTTTGGCTCAGATTCATATCTGACTTCTTATTGCTTTCTGTGTATTAGATATGACAGTACTGTATAATGAAATGGAAATTATTCGACAGATATCTCATTTACAATATATATAAAACATTAATATCAAGAAAATTAGTGATTCTTTGCTCGAATAGAGCCCATGAGTCGCACAAAACATAATAATTGCTAACAAACCGTTCCTTCATTAGGCTCATAGGCACGGAGGCTATTCCTCAGATGGCAGTTCGGGAGGCATGTATGATCCCGGTATGCATCAGGTCTCACCTCTTTGATTCGAAGCACACCATCAAAAATAAATTCATTTTCTTATCAAAAACACAATTAATTTGTGCTTCAAAAATGTTGACCAGAGGTAGGCATTCGTCTTCATTGTGTTCATCCTATATCCGACCCCGAGTTCATTTAATTTATTTCAATTATCAATGATTTTACAATTGATCCAACCATTCATTTTGTGTTTTGTTTGGATTTATTATTTTTGGTTTCAATACTTATAATTATAATTATGAAAATGTTTGGAACAATCGTTTGATTTATTTTTATTCATTTGTTTCGAATAAAAATATTAATAAAAAGTTTCTGTTTTTCTGTCAAATTGACTGAAATGACATTCAATACGTGTATGCCATACCAGTGCCATACATTCCGAACCCATATTCTGCTCACTATACTGTAGTTGCCAACCATTTCTTAGAACCTGTATTCCGCTGTTTAGTATACCAGTGCCTATCCGTCCACAACACACCCGTCAATGCTTTTTTCGCTTAGCTCTACAGCAACTTTACGTCCGTTGCCTTCAATTCCTTTAGTCGAGTCCTTTCTGCTCATATAGTTTTTGCTCGACTCATCTCTCTCCCTCTCCCTCTCTATTCTGGCCATTCAATGATTGCTTATTCTGGCGTACATTTTATTATCATATGATGTGACCCAATGTCATATTGTTTCCAAACATTCTTTTTAAAGACCAAAAGAAAAATAAGAGACCAATAGTTATACGAAAATTAATAATAAATATATAGTTTCTTATGTAATACGAGTTTTGCCAATAGAGTCGAGTAATCATTCTTTTGGCAATAGTTAGACATAAAATGTCTTTCAGGCCCAGAGTTAGAAGTTTTGGTGCTGAGGCCATCAGTGTACTGGAATGTTCTTGCTATATTTTTTGAACAATTGCAGTACAGTGTAGTAGAGCTAAGAAATTATGTTGTATTGTGTGTCAAAAATTATAAATAGACTATAGTCTGTGACTGCTGGCGGAAACTCATATAACACAGAATATTGTATATATGAGAGCGAATAGAAATCAATAACCGTTTTATTGTTTTATATCAGCGCCTTTTGAACAGAAAAATGCAATATTATATAACATACAGAATATAATGTATTTTTATATATACACTGTATTGCAGTCGACTGTATAGTCTGTTACAGTGCTCTTAAGTTTAGTCTCCTTTCAGACCCTCTTTCGCAGTCGATCAGAAAACTTGATGACATACACTCATTATGAGTTCGGCCAAAAATATATATTAAATTATAACTTATATACAATTTTTTTCTTCTCTTCTTGTGTCGGATTCTAATACTTGTGCTGAAACGCTAGTACTTTGAGTCCAATATATTGTTCTGCTTATAGTTATATAAAATTCTATATAATTTTGTTGTGCATTCAATTTCTTTGTCGCAATACATCATTTGCCTTTAGTTTAGGCCTTCTATGCCTTTCCTCGGCTGCCATTAGCTTCTAGTGTTTGTGTCAGCACTTGCACTACAATGTAATACCACTATTAAAAATGCTATATGTCTTTCGCCTGTCATCGCAAATATTATACGTTGTATTACAAGACCAATAGCGATGACCCCTAAAAAAGAGGTTTACAGCAGAGACTTCTCAAATATTATACTGTACTTGTTATACATAAAAATACGGATCATATTGGTCTGGTGTTTGGGGCCTAACCCCAAAACTTTTGTTCAACACAAATAAGCATATGTATGCTTACAGTAGCACTCGAACAGAGAGAATGAGAAGTATAGTGAAAGCCAAGTAAATTAACTTTAAATAATCAATCAAACAATAGTCACGTTTTTGGTTCTCTTCTCTTTTTTTCGGTAGTTTTGAATTATACCTAAAAATATGTTATATAAGTATTAATGTATTAACTATTAAATTAACTCTAAATTGCCTTATATTACATACAGTATTATATAATTTCAAATATAAAATATGTGAATATAATCTCTTTATTCGTGAAAATAGATTTTTTTGTAATCTTTTATTACTTTTATATTTTTGATTTTTTTGTTTAATATATATTTTTCAATCTAATAGTCATTCGTCTCCATAATTGCGTTTTGATTGCACTTTATTTGAGATTTTCAAACGGATTCAAAATTTAGATTTTTTTGTTTATTAGTGTTCATGCGTTCACTTAAATCGGTCTTTAATTTCTGGTAATTCATAAATCGATTCTCTCTTTGCGAACAATTATGTGATATTTCATTATTTACTATAATTATTGCTATAATTGCGACAATCATTCATCCATTCATTTATTCTCATGTTATCAATATCTTTATAAAATAAAAGGTTCCTTGATCATTTGATTTTATGATACGAATCAAATAGTGTACAAATAGTTCAATCCGTGCATTCGTCTCAATATTCCCTGATTAATATTTTTTGTCTTTTATTAATTTTGATTTTATACCCGTTTTTGGTTCCAATTATTATTATTATTATTATTTAATACCTAATCAATAGCTAAAAGCAATTGATATCTAATCGTGTATTCAATCGATTACTTGATTTGTCTCTAATCTGAATCATAATATATGCCAATAATCTAATATATTGTTTGTATTTCTCCTCGATTGTGCCCTAGGTTGCGATGAGCTACAGCCCTCCTGGTGTAAATAGTCCTGAAAACCCTGTTACTCCTCATATGCCACATATTTGAAGCACAAGACTGTTCTCCACAGCGATTGTTCTTAACGACTAATCTTCAGAAAACGATTACAACAAACAAACACAACATAAATAAACCGCAGAATTATCGACAAAATTGTAATAATAAAACATAATTTGGATTAAAAAACATAATATAATACTAAAACTCATTAAAAGTTATAATTAATTTCTCACAAATATTTCTCATTCGAATCGCATCACAAGAAAAGACAATTAAAATATTTGTGTTTATATAATATAAGTTATATATTGATTCATCGATTCATCAGTTTATTAATGAACTTCGTCTGCAAATTAAGAAGAATTACATTCAATGCGATGTGAATTGGATTTTGGAGCAGAATTCTTGTACAGTTCCCCACTTTCAAGCTTGTTTTGGCCCTTAGTCATGGCCAGGGCTAATATTTTTATCAATTCAGATGAGTCTCAAATCAATATCGGAATCGAATGAACTTTCGAGCGATTGATACTTTCAAATAAATAGTATCAAGCTATGTTTTATATAATGTGTATATATTCCAGACTTGATTTGAATTTATCAAAATTGATACCAATCTTAGACTTTTGGTGACGAAGAGGTCCTCATCTTTAGTTATATATAAAAAGAGACAAAACTTTTTTTTAATGTGTTTTTACACAATTATATAATATATGTTAAGTCTATAATTGATTGTAATCTTATCTAAAAATCTTCAGTTTTTAGTTATATTAAAGTTAAGTTATGTGCCATTAATTGTAATACGAATATTGAATTATCAATCGATATAATTAATAAATATATCTAAAATAGTTGACTCATTCGCTCATTCAATCAGTTTATTACAATACACTGTATTATGTTTTGCACGAATCCACTCATTATTCATAGCTATAGAAAAGTAAACTACAAATGAAGGCATTTTAGTAACAATGCTGTTCAAGAGTTTGCTAGGAATTAATCTTGGTTGGATCAATTTGAATTTTGAGTATAAGTTATTCATATGGAAAGTTGAACAGGGTATACCTATTAATGTCATTGATATACAGTATTAATATCTGATAAGAATTATATCTAAATATAGCTATTATTCAGACTATTATCAGATTATATTTGGATTGAATTTCTATTTCATTGAGAGAATAGAAGGCTTTAAGATATGACATAATATTATAGTGTTTTGGCTATAATTGAAGTGAATATCAATACCAATCATAATAAGCTATGTTCATAGCAAGGTACAGTATGTTCTCATTATGCATGGCAAACAAGTAAGTTTAGTTAAACTAATTTTTCATTTAAATTCTTCAATTACTCGAGTGTCGAGATATAGATAGCGAGCAATACATTTAAAAATAAATATTAGAGAAAAGTTCGGATCAAATGGTTTTGCAAACGAAAAGCATAGGAATTATAATTGTGATCATAAATTAAAAGTGTAAATCAGTTCAAACCATTTTTTACTTCTCTTTTCTTTTTCTTTCGATATCTTCTGGTTTTTGTGTTATTTTTGATTATTTTATTTTCTCTTCTCTTTCCTGTATTGAGAAAATTAAAGCGAATCCAAAACAAAGTGAATATCAAAGCAGAAAAATAATTGTATTTTTCTTAATCGATGTCAAGTTCACAGAACAGATCATCCATTCTGTGCTCACATCAGATCAAAGACTGTTAAAGAGCACAAAAAAGCTAAAAACCAAAGAGAAGATCATAGATATTGTTCTGCACTGAGAATCAGAATGAGTTCAGAAGAAGGGATGAAAATATTTGATATATTTTTAAATCTATTAGAATTCGATTCATTTGCTTTTCGATTATTTTTTCTTAATTATAATCTATTTATAAATAAATAAAATGAAAAAAATTTTACAAAACTATTTTTGTACGAAAAAGAATGGGTCGGATGTGTGCGCCCATACCTATCATTATCGATAGGATTCTTATAGTGAATGAATGAATGAATGATTTTATTTTATTTTGTTTTCTGGTTGTGTGCGAGGATTGGGTGTGACTTATAATATAGTTAAAGACCGCCATTACTGGCATTACTATTAGCCCATTATTATCATTATTATTATGGATAGATATAGAACTTACTGTGTATTAAATCGGCTAAAAGTCCACTATTTTGTTCATTCCCCTTCATATGGATGTGTCTGCCTGTGTCTGCCTGTCGAGAGTCCCTTCCAGTCACTCAGTGTTAGGTTAGGGTACAAATTGATGGCACAAACTATTCTTCTCGTATGCGCTAAATAAATATCAAATATTATATTATAGTAAAAACAGAGCCGAAAAAATCGATGCATTTTCTATACTTTTATATTATTTTGCTGTTCTCTGGAACTGAACCTAAATTTTATTGACATATTTTTGTGTTCAGTTCTGCTCTTTTGGGCGATGGCTTATTGTATAATAATTGTGAGTGCCTGTGCCTGTGCCGTATCAAAACTATACCGAACATTCAGTTTTATACAATATACGAGTTAATACAGTTTGCGTGAGAGATAACGTGACACAACTTTTTTCTGCTGTGCCATACATTGCATTAGCTTAATGTGAATCGTCACTCATTAGACCGAAACATATCAAATCAACGATTGATTTGTGTTTTCCTATCAAACTATCAAAAAATTAGTTTTCATCAATTATTCTATTTTATGCAAAAATGTATAAATAGTTAAATAAAGATTCAAAATATCCTTTTTTAGTCTCTAATCATTTTTTTGATGCCATTCGTTAGCTATTTATATGAAAAATAAAAATAGTTTTTATTCGATAATAATTTTAATATATTTGAGGATTTGATGACATCTTTTCGATTAAATAAATGGAAAATAGATTTAATTTAGAAAATAAATTCAACGTTTCATTAATACGATCGGACAGACAGTGATATTTATTTTATAATTTTAGTGAACAAAAACAAAATAACTTTTTGACAGAAACTCTTATTTATGTTTTGCTTTTCAAATCAAAATTTGCGATTTTATGCTTTAATTTAGATCTTTCCAAGAAATTGAGGGAATTTTTCAGATTTTTTTTTATTTTATTTTTTTTCTGTTGACAAGAATTTTATCTATAATTTTCAGTTGAGTTTAATTCAATAAAATTTTGAAATAAATGACTAGTGATTAGTGATTAGTGGTATTTATATGAGTTTAATCAAAATTTAGCCAATTCTTGGTTTTTATCAAATAATAAATTAAAAATTTTTTAACGAATGATCAAAAATGGTTCACAATTTATCAAGATGTCTGTATTTGCCAAAATAGCCATGTGTCTTTTTGAGCACTGAACTACTGGTCGATTATAGATAAACAATATTCAGGCTATCAGTGTTGAGGGACTGGTGTCACTTATTTTACCTTCATATATAGCTAAATGACAAATGTTCTAGTATGTTTAACTAAGTTTGACTTTGATAGCATCCTCTTGAAATTTATGTGAAAATATAGTCTACTTTTTATGGAATTATTTCACATTATCTCAGATTATTTCAATAAACCTTTCTTTTTATTTATTTAATAAATCAGATAAGACTTATTGATTGAATTTCGTACCAAAAAATTTGTCCAAAATTAGAGAAGGGGTACAAAATCACTGAAAAAACACGCCTTTTCCCTAAGACACACGTTTTCCCCGTGTTTTTCCCTTAAAATGATCGAAAATCAGAGGGGTGGTCAGCCTCTGAAAATCACAGGGGGTATACCCCTACCTGTACCCCCATTGCCTATCACTGCAATATTTTCAATCGAATTAATCTGGTTTTACATTCACTATAACTTACTGTACTTGGTCATTCAACACTTCAGATGATCTAAATATTAGGGATGTGCAAGGTCAGGGGGTATAGGGGGAGTATTTTGAAAAGCAAGATGGCCGCCACAATGGTCGAAAAATGGTGGTTAGAGTCCAAAATGGCCGATTTTGACCGAATTCCGACCATTTTTGGCTTAATTTAGCACAATTTAGCATTAATTCACTTAAATTAAACTAAATTTAGCCTAAATTCGGTAAAAATCGGCCATTTTTGGTATAGGTCGCGAGCAAAAAGTCGAGGGGGTTTAACAGAGCCTCAAAACACAAGGGAGTATTTTGCCAAATCTCAAACTCAGGGGGTATTGGGTTTATACCCCCCCCCTTGCACATCTCTACTAAATATACTTCACATGTAATTAAATGATCTTGGGCACTCATCCCACACAGTTGATAATGTTCTAATAACTTACTAGTTTTTTATTTATATGGATTAACCCTCCACATCCTCGTAAGATAATTTCAAAAATTAGCCGAAACCTCAAGTTTCACATGAATTTAGATAATGAGTAATATTTTCAGAGCTGACACACTCTATAAGATATATTGTATAAGTATTTGATTAAATAGTAACGAAAATCAGATAATTTTTTAATAAACCAAAACTTAATAAATTATAATAATTAAAAAGAAAGAGAAATTAATATTCAGTGAAAATTTATTCAATTATTCAATTCAGTCAATTCAGTAGATTTTTTAATTTAAATAATCAGTGATTTATTGTTTTTAGATTTATGTGATTTAAATTATTTTTGAAGCGAATGTATATTATATAACCTTTTGAAGTGAATATTGATTTTTTACTCAACATTTATGTGTCGTTAAAGTGATTTAAGGAATTTTTAGAATATCATAATTTTTGATAATTACTATCTTGTCCTAACCCCTGGTGAATATTTTCTCACGAAGATTGATGTGTCACTTAATGCCTTTCCCCTTTTCACTTAAATACTAATAATTAATTTGTGTGAAAGTAATAGCAATAGTAATACGGAATTAAAATTTGAATATTTATTAACATTATATCAAAGAATATCTTAATATTATTATTATATAATATAAATGTATTTTATATTTTAAAATAGTTATCATATTTTTCTTTTGCTGTAATTTACTTCTTATTCAGTCTGATATCACGACTTCTGATCTCATGCTTAATATGTTTATTGGATATGTATTTAACTCTTTGTCTGTCTATTGATTCTGCAATTCTAACAAATTATATAATTTATTTGTTTTGATTTGTCTAAACAACTCACTGATAGTGAGAAATGAAGTTTTCATAATATTTTTTCTCCTGTTTCTGATTGACAATTGTGTGACACATCACACAAAACACACACAAACAGAGCGATAGTGAGTGAAACAGTGGGAAAATATGTGTTGTTATTCCTTATCTAATCTTAGATTTTAGTTTTGAAAAGATAAAGATTTTTGTCAGAAAAATCATATCATAATAACTATATCACAAAAATTATTGTTAATAGATATAGAATATGACAGATAGCATACGAGTGCGTAGACCACTGTACTGTATACAGTGTACACAAATAGTATAGGTTCTGAATCATAGTATTTCTCATTTTTTGTGTTCACTCATTGCTCCTCTCTATGATTGCCTCCACAAAAGTGGATAATGAGTCCTCATTACACCTTCTCTTCAAATTTTTTTGTTCTCTGAGCCCATGTATTGGATGGCATGTCATAGTGGATGACACTATAATGATCTTTAGCGCGCGAGAGACCACTTATTACAATCTATCTTAGATTATATGATACTTTTTTCAAATAGTTATGTGTGCGCACACATAGCACACATAGGCCTCTAATAATTTATATGGTATTAACTTTTTAAGCGCCAGAACCAGAGACTCAAAAACTACAATGAAATTAATATCCAGTCATTTGGTATGTCTGACACATCGCCGCCAATTTTCTCTACACAACCACTTCTTATTGAAGTATAACTTTTTTCTCACAAAAGAGTTATTATTGTTCGCCAAAAATGTATTGAGCAGTGAATGTGTGTCTACGAACTGAACCAATAAATGAGTTTCACTAATATTTTATATTATTTTTTTCTGTACTTCTTTTGGCATTTGTCTGTTGGCTGAGCCCTAAAACGTGACTTTTTATTAGAGTTTACCAATGATTCTGATATGAAAAACGCAATTCCTATCACTTATACTCACTATCAATGATGACTACCATTCTATACCTTTCCTCTCCATCCCAACTACTACTCGTCACCCAATCCGCTAAATAATATACTTTTCATACTATACTTTGGATTTCATTCTTTCTAAACTCATTTGACTCTAATTGAGTTCACTTTTCTCTCCATTCAATTGTTATATGATTTGTTGAAATGCTTTTCTATCATATAATAACTCTTATCATAACATTAATAGATAAATAATAGGTTTAAAAATATGTAGCTTTTTGTTAAAAATAAAGTTATCAAAAAAATAAATAGAAATAACGATATATTCTGTCAAATGTTATCATTTTTTTTATTTATTCAGATTTTTATTATCTATTGATAGAAATATATTAATCTAAACGCTTTAAAAGCCATAACCATTTAACTGTAAGAATGGCTAAAAATTCAGACATTTTTTCCTCCTTAGAGATTGATTAGAGTCTAAAAAAGTTATTTCGAAAATAATTAGGTTTTAGATATGATAGTCGAACGGAATAATTAATTTTTCAGATGAGACACATTCACTATTTTTGCATATCACACACACACAGCACACATACACAAAAATTGCATATTTTTTGAAGCAATTTAATAAATGAGAAAAACTCATATATTTTCTAATTATTCAGTAAAAAATAAAAGAATAAAAAATATATTCAAATATCCAAATGATAATTATAAGTAAAATATTATAAAATTAAATTAAAAATCATTACAATAAATAAGAATTAGATAATTAGAAAAATAGAGTATATATCCAATTGTGAGAAGAATAGCATAATTTCCAAATAAAATGAAAAATAATAATAAGAGAATAAAATACACCGAAAACTTTTTTTTGTTCGCTGGTCTATGCCATGCATGGAAAGCACAGGTAGTTAGGCCAGTGTTGCAGATCCAATGCTTTGGTTGCCAGCATGGGGTGGCGTCACCAGAACCCCAATATGCTGTATGTGCTCTGTGTGTGTACTCTGTGTGCTGTGTCTATGCTGTGCAGAGAGTGCATATGCAGCAGACAAGCGGGGAATCGGGTATAACCTGGAGCTACACCTGGAAATAAATTATTTTGACTGACGAATAGTGTCTAAAGTTACCATTGGATAGAAGCTATCTGTTTAGGTGCACAACAGAATGTTGTTGGGGCTCATCCCCGAACCATTGCAACGATTGCAGCACTACATACGTCCGCATTGATCGCATTGGCGAATCCGCCCATTTTAATGCTGTCCTGCTGTGAACCCACCGTTTGTTCTCGCTATGAATGTAATTAAGCCTCGAGTCGTTTCCAATGCACGTATAGCTGAAGAATATATTATATAAAATAAAATTAGAAGAATAGGAGTGAGGAATAGGAGAGCGAGAGAGCGAGCGAGAGAGAGAGAGAGAGAGAGAGACGAGTGATCAGCAAATGACGAGTTTTTTGCTCTCTTTCTATTCAAAACTAAAACTTTATTACACTATTCATCTGCAAAATTGTTTTGTCTGCTTATGAAAACTGAACAGAACTGAGTTATAACAGACTCTTAATGAGACTTTTGTGCGATTAAAACGATTGCTTCTGTGCTTCTCATCAATGCATTACTAATAACATTAGTCTATACTATAGAATCAAAAGCCATTAATTGTCTTATTTTATAAACTTTATTATTATTATTGCTTTTTAAACATTTCAATAGAATTTGTTTTTACCTCATATTCACACAAATCAGACTTAAAGTCTTGACGACTCTGTCTCTGTGCACGAGTCACAGGGGGTGCCGATCGACTAGTTATAGTTGTAGTATATTGTTGTGGATGTACAGTAGGTTTCCTTTTATTTTTCAGGCATTTTATATTTTGCCCACAAGTCAGGAGGCTTTAAGTGAACACTTTCCATCATCTAGTCTTACATTGGAAATGCGCATTTTTTGTTCCAAGATATTCGTAATTTCAGTATATTCCTGGATGAAATTAGCTCCATATTAGCTTATTCTTAAAGCTCAATCAAACTTGTTAATATTTGTTTAATTTTAAAAACTCATTTTAATCTATGACCCCGGAGTTAATTATGTCAATGAGTAGCTAAAACAACGAATGATTTTGATGGGTTATTACGAAAACGTTGCAAATCATTGACCTAGGTTATTACAAAAACCACGACAAATGCAAATGATGTGGAAGAATTAGTTGTTTAATTCCTTTTGATCTCTGATACAGAAAAATTTTTAGGAATAGGAGCTTCTTCTATTTGAATATTTGCAGCTTGTTCTATTTATAATCGAAAATACATTCTTTTAATAATTGCTTTTCTGATGAAACGCTTTAATCGAAATTATATTTTGAATTATAATGTTTTAAACAAAACTTAATTTTGTTCTTAATTTAAAATTCAGAATAATTCTGATACTAATCATTCAAATTTGAGAAATAGTAAAAATATAAATAATTTCCTGAATTATAAGCCTTTAAAACGTTTCTAACCTTTTGTTTTGTTTTGGTTTTATTTCAGATTTTAATTTATATGCATTTAATTCAGTCATAAATTGAAAAGTCATTTAATTTGCAAAAATAAAAACAACAAATCGTTAGACATATGCAAAAAATAATGATAAGTAAAAGAATCTTTAGTACACGAAAATTGTATGTCTTTTAAAGACAACTATTTGAATGCCTCCGCCTTTTGCAATAAGAGCCCACAAGAACTGACTTTAATTATTAGGTCTTTAAATTTTGGGAGGGATTGGAACGGAATATATGTACAGAATAATAGTGGAACACATCGGCTATTAGGCAGAAATGGTTGAACACTATCGTTAAGAGAGAATGGCAGAGCAGTGGTGCGCAAATGGGGGACCGGCAGAGAGCATGCGAGAGAACGGCCAGAATAGCTCTTTCGTTATAGTGTATGACCCGAAGCACTATTAGCTCTGCAATAGAGAGAACTTCACTACAGGTAAGCCATTGTCGAATTGGCGTATAGTTTGGGTCGCAATCCCAGTGCAGGAATATACTGCACCTTCCAGTCCCAGCCAGTCTAGCATTTCGTTGTTGGCCATTAACGTCAAGGCCGGCCACACATTATAGTGGTTCAAGTGCCTGAACCTTCGAAGACACGTTTTTCCAATACCTGTGCTCTCTCTCTCTCTCTCTCTCTCTCTCTCTCTCTCTCTCTCTCTCTCTCTCTCTCTCTCTCTCCCATTCCCCCCAGCACACGCATTTGTTCGCTTCAGTACCTCTGGATCTGTAGAACGACTGCAAAATTGAAGACTTTTTTCTTGAGATAGAGATAAATGTATAGCTCTTTCTCTCGATCTCTCTCTCACTCTCTCTCTTTGAAGAGCTTCTCAATCGCCCGAAGCGTCAAACGAATTAAAAGTAGAGGTTTTTACTGAAGAGTTGTTTCTCTATTGCACTGTTGCACACCCTATAATCGGCAGATAAGGTATACATAGATCAGTACATCAGCTCTAACTTTAAAGAGATGAGAAGACAACCACAAAAATGTTTGTCAAATCGTTGACTCTCTTACAGTTCACTACAGTTTTCTCTATCTCTCCCGCGCTTTCACTCTCCACTCAATCGCTAGTATGGCATCGATTCGACCAAAATTTTCCACATTTCTGAACATTCTGTACCCACAGGTGGTCCCAGTTTTATAAGATTTACTTCTTATTTATTTTTACCAAATTATTACATAATTTCAAAATTCAGTTCAAAATTTAAAGTCTTTTCTTATTTAATATTTTTGTCGGCAATAAGTAATTATGCAATGAATGCATGGATTCATAGCTAAACTATTATTTATCAAAAATAAAATCATTTTTAAATTATTTATATTTTTACCATTTCTTGCAATCGCTTTAGGATTGCGTTCAAAAAGTAATTACTATTTTTTGATATTATATGTATTTTTATATTTAGTTCATATCTTATACTCATATTGAGAGTTGAGTTGAGTCTTGTTTTTGAATTTAATTGAAGAACAGAAGAAAAAGAAACGTCTAATCAATTTCAAAGATTATTCTATCGGAAAAATTCGCATCAATTTCAAGATTAAAATCCTTTCATAAGAACAAAAAGAATTATATAATAAACTTAAAAAGTCGATGAAAAATATTTTTGTCGTTTTGCGAATGCTTTTTGAGAATCAAAATATAGATATTTTTTCATTTCTTTTTGCTTTCTCTTATTCTTACTGTTGAATGATTTGCTGATAAACTGATTTCATTTTTTCTTTCTCTCATTCATCTCTTGAAACTAAAATATTTATTGATTATTAATTTTTAAGGGAAGACATAAATATTGATTAATTATTTTGATAAACCGATGCCATCGTTGGCATCACTCTCACTGTCCTTTTTGCTAACATCAGACATAACCCAACCCAACACTGCTGTGAAATAAATTTATATTTATTTAATGCATTATTAATGCTAATAAGAGCTGCCTATCAATCGACTCATTTTTCGCTAATTATTAGTAATTTGTTAATACAGTATAAGATATAATGCAAACTATTAATACTATTAGTTAGTATCACTACAAAAAAGTATTGACTTTTTTTGTTATTCCTCTTTCATTAGTTTAATAGCTTGAATGCCAATTGTATATAAAGAATATTCTTGTCTACCCATTAGTTTGATTTACGTCTTGCCTTCCAGTTATTGCTTTTTATTTTTAATTATCATTTTATATTAATTTTTATTTTATTTATTTTGTTCCTAAAGAGGAATACCATCTGCTTAACCAACTAATAGTTTTTCAGTCAATTTTAATTAATCCATTCATAGTATTTGTGAAATTATTATTATTATTATATTTTGCTAATTAGCTAAGCATTGGAAAAGATTTTTGTCATCGGTTAGACTCGAAAGACAGTTCATTTGGTTTTAGGTGTTATCCCTATTCCTATGTGTTTTGAGTTTATCTATGGTTTGCTTATATTATTATTCACTTATTTTTGTCATAACATCACAACTGAAGCAATAAAATATGAAGTTTAACATTGCTTAACAAATATTATCGTCTATTAACTCGATTGTTATTCATTTATTTTCGTGTTATGTATACTATTTATAAGTTATTGTTTTTGTTTTGTTATTTAAAATTTTTTTAATCAAAAACACTGTTCAGTAGTAAATGAATTATATTTTATTGATTTACGATTTCCTAATTTTTGTCTGATTTATACTTATATTTGAAAATTCATTAAAAAATCCAATAAATTATTATTTATTTCTGAAGTATTGCTTAGTTTTGAAGAAAAAGATAATTTCAAAAATTAAGTTCATTTTATTTATATATTAATAATCTGTTCGACAGCGAAAATGACACAAATATTTCCCAAAATAAAAATATAATAATAAATAAATTGAAAAAAACAAAATCAAAAAGTAATTAATTAACAGAAAAAAAGTTATATTTTTATTAACAAAAATTGTTTGACTTTTCTATAGACACAAAAATATTATAATTAAAAATGGCTTAAAAGTGAACCAGAAGTTGCGTGAGTTAGTCGACCAAACTTTTAGACAACAGAAAAATAAAACAATTTATTATAAGTGAAAAAATGAATACGATTTGGATTACAGCATAATTGCTATATATATCTAACTATACATAAAAGTGATCCACAAAATAATGGGAACAGAAAAAAGTGAAGAAAAAAACTGAAAAGTCATTAATCTATTCCATGTAAAAACAATTTTTCACAACTCTATGGTAAGTAAATTATTTAATTTTGGCCCATATTTTCTTCAGTGGCGTAATTCAGGGGCTCTTAATTTATAAGACAAGTGGAGTGAGTAGTGATGTGTGTGTGGGGTAAGAGTGCCAGAACTTTATGCCCGTTTAGAAGCAGAAGAAAAGCTAAGAAATGTTCAAAACTTGTTAACGAAAATAAGTTATATTTTATGGAAAAGTCTTTCCTCTGTTCCCAACTCCAGTCATACTCCCTCGTCGATCATATACCATTGAGCCCCTGGCCTAACGGTACAGCCAGTGCATAGTTTTATACTAGATTCAATTTTTATATCCAATTATCAACACTATTATTGCTATTATTATCAGTATTGCATTTACTACTGGTATTTGTATAACTGTTTTCTGTTTTGTTTGGTTTGAAGTTTTATGAATTGATTAGAGAATTACGAATTTATTTATATTTTTAAAAGTTTTTGTTCAATATTTTGCTTATCATAATCTATTATATCCTGATGCAAGTGGGAGGAGGACTTTTTGCAGTAGGTCTTCAATCTCTAACTAAGATTGATTGTCAATTAACTCCGACTTTATTTACATTTAAAGTGAATGTAGTTTTTTGTGTGTTTCCGAACAATTTTGTTCTCATGTTTTTTATTGATGTTTTCACTCATACCATACGATACACACTCTCTATCGCACTCTTAAAGTCTGTACAAAAAATACTTATGCAGTCAATACACCGGTATATTAGATGTGATTATTGGTTAGAGAGAGTGTGGTAACTGGTCTCTCATGTCTATATGCATCTTAATCTTAAGCGCCTCACTTTGCCTGTCTGTCCATTACCACCAGACTCTGTTCGGGCATTAGTGCTGTTTTGCCTCTTAGGCCTATCTTATCAGTAAATGAACAGATAGTTCGCCACAATAGCAATGCCACACTTGGGAGCGATTCAGAACTTTTTCCTCCGACTTAGATAAGAGGCCGCGAGTATTGGTCGCACAGATCCACACAAAACGTCGCAACTGTGTGTATGTGTTAGGTTAGGCCACTCTATGTTTTTTTTGTCATTTCATTATATTTTTTGGGCTTTATTTCGCATTTTCTTCGATCACTCGCACTACTAGTGCAGACCTAAAAAAAGAAATTTGGTTTACAATCTGTTCTATGTTTCTGCAATAGCCCGGAGCCAATTGTGTGCAACAACACTGTGAGTGAGGGCTTTTGCGTTAACACATAAAAAATCAGCCAAAAAGTTGATGGCTTTTGAGGGCAATCGTCACAAAACAAAATGATAGCAACTTTGAAAAACTATTCAACAAAACCATTGGTTTTCAAACTCTAGTTTTACTTTTTTTTGTGTGCAAATCGTTTTCAGGAATTGAATTCACTTTTTTCTAACTATAGATAGAAATACAATACAATAGAATGTATTTATAATAGAAATAATTTAATTCAATTCATATGAGTTTTGTTTTCAAATGCATTCCACTAACGAAGAAGTTTTTTATTCTTATTGGAACTTAAAATGTTGTTAAGAACTGGATCAGAGATGACCAAACTTAGGAGGGTACACATATTTAATCTGCTGGACTATAACTGGTATAGTTTAGCGCCTGCTTTGTCTCAATTGATTATTTTTATTCGTATTTTTCGTAGAATTGGCTGATTTTTATTAAATAAAATGGTGACATGTCAAATAAACTTTAGTATCTAGGTCTTAAATCTTGCCAGAGGTGCTATGATTTTTTGGTCTGATTCTATCGGTTGAACAAAATGCAAGTGAACTACTCCTCATATGCGAACTTTGCCCATTTTGTTTAGAGCTGACCTCAGATCTGTATAGAAGCCTGCACATCCTCGTACATGCCCGCACCAGACCCTACCAGACCTACACCACAACTTGTATTTCCTAGTCGTAAATCTTAAACGACTAAAAATGCGATTTCAAACCTGGAGTTTAGTATTTGATTCGAAGGATTTATGTTATACTTAACGACTCATTGTTTAATCGAAGTCAACATTCATTTGTCATTTCGTTTCTCTTCTTCTTTTCATTTGCTTTTTCCTTATTTTGGTTTTTTATTTATTTATCTTTAATTCGCATTTTTCTATCTTTTTATTTTCAGGCGGAATAACAAATAGATTGATTAGAAAATAGATATTTTGTGGTTAAAAATTAAATGAAAACATTTTTGTTGCTATCTTTTAATTCTATGACATTGCAGTCAAACCGAAATACAGGCCATATATAGATATAGTTTTAATTTGATTATATATTTATTCCAGTGCTAAATGTTTATAGCAAAATGTTGTGTCAGTGTAGAAAAGCCTATCCCATAGGCAAGTCATGCCCAGGGATAGTATGAATATGCTATTTGAAATTCTGGTGCTCTCTCTCTCCCTCTCTCGCACTGTTTGCCTTTTGAATCCTCTCTTTCACTGACTATTCTCTATCTACACATCAGATCTATATAATGATTGACAACACATGAAGGCCTTAAACTTCATAACCCGTAATAAATGTCATGTTTATAGGCAAAGAGCAAAGTCAGCCAAATAATTAGTGCCTCAGTTCCAATGCACGCCTTCTCCTGTACCCCCCGTTCCCCTCACTTGAGTGGAGAAGAAGGAGAAAAAAGGAAAAATCAGAAAAATTACAATTTTTAGAAATTTGCGTCTCAATACATGCTGACTATCGGTGCTGTTCCAGTCCTGTTCTGGCGTTGATGGACAGACATATTCACAACAAATTGTTGCCAACGATCTATCGCTACTCTATTATTAATGTAATTATTTTTCATCTCTTCAAAAAGTTTTCTTATTTTTTCTTTTGCATAATTTTTTTCGTTTAACATTATATTTATTAAATGTTATTTTTTTCTGCTATACATATAATGGAAGTTGAATTTGAAGGAAATTATTTTTGAATATTTATATATATTTTTCTTCTCATACTATTTGAGTATTTTTTTTTGTTTAATTATATTTCCAGACCTATAAACCCGAGTTTAAATTAGTATATTCTCTGCCATTCCCGGGGTTTTTGTCAATAATTACAAAATGCATGTGAAATATACATTTGGAGTTAATTTTTCTTTCAAATTGTATTGAGTCTAGAAATTCATTTGTGAGCGGATGCGAACGGTTTGGTTGGTATGTCTTTTTAATAGCCAATCGCACAGTCTTTGCCATTCGTTTCCTCTATTTTATTGCTATTTTCTCACTAACTCTGAATGTTTTGGCTCTGAGAGGTCTAAAACTTTAAAACTGTTCACTGAAATACCACAACTCAATGATAAGTGATATATAGAGACAAATATCTGAATTATACTGAGTTTATCCAGATTTTTACGATTTGTCAATAAACGGCTTGAAATTTATGGAATTGAATGAAAGTATTCACAGATTCAGGGATTCTCTGAATTCTTTAATTTTCTGATTTAGGACTTCATTCCGATTACAGTCTTCTCTTATATTCTAATAATAATTGCTTTTTATTGACTCAATCATTGAGTCCATAGAAGTGATTGAGTGAACACTGGATTAGATTTGATTGAAGCGGACATTAATTATTTAATTAGATATTTGTAATAATCGAGTCTTATATTAATTTTGATACATCCTAATGAAGATTGAAATCTCATCAATGTCATATACAATTTCGCATGGGGTCAGGCACATGGTGGTAACAGTCAGTACTTCTCCTAGCTCCAATTTCTTATGCTTCAGACCCCCAGGGTTCTGCACAAATTTTAACTTGATGTGGCTAATTTCCTATATAACCCCAAATTAGCTTGATATCTTTGAGCTTGCTCGTCACTCTTAAATAAATAAATATAAGCTTTTATTAAAAATGAGCTCATATCAAATATATAACAATTATGTTATAATTTTTCACAAAATATACATTATTTCAAATTAAGAAAAAATGATTTATAAATTCTGGAGAAATATTCAAAAATATTTCATCCGATTATTCGCTTGAAATTTAAATTCAAAAAAGAAATGAATATTTATTCAGCAAAAAAAACTTCATCTAAAGAATAGTGAACTTTCTTTTGAGTATTAGAGCGAATAGAATAAAATATTAGACATTATATTCCAAATGATTTAATACACAATTTCATAATTGAGTACATCTTTCAAAACGATAAAAAGATTTATAGATTTTCATCATAACTGACGAGAGAATGGATTGATATATAGTCAGAGAAATAGTGCAATAATAAGAGAATCGGTAGAAAAAAGTGTAAAGCATTGGAAAGTAGAGTAGAGAAGGGTATAGAGAGTGCAGAGACACAAACAATACACCAGTGCTGTAGTGCTGTGTTTTTTGGGAAACTAGGCATCTGTCAAATTGCTTGATATAAGTCTTTGGTGGTCTGTCACCCCCGCAGTGCTAAATATATATATGATTCCAATGATTTGGTGCTCAGCCATCATTACTATAGCCAGTCATCTCTCTCTTCTCTCTCTGAGAACCACTTAAAAGGATTAGAAAACTGTGCGCAATAACACTGTCTTAAAGAATAAATGGTGTAATAGTTGTGCACAGAATAGTTCTTCTTATCTATAATACTCTCTGTCCTAATATATTATCTAAACTTCAGACTAATCTCACTAATCGTCTATAAGTTTTATTTTTCATTGAATTATTTTTGACTGATATGTGATTTTATTTCAAGAATTTCTTTTCCCCTTCGACTCAAAACATTAATCTGTTTAATATATTCTAACAAAATGTTTCTTATTCTCAATTTATTTAAATTTTTTATATTATTTTTGTATTTTATTTTTCATTTTTTAAGTCTTAAATAAAGGAAAGAAATATTTTCTGAATTAAATTTGCAATAACTTATTGTTAGCAAAGGTTAAAACAGTTTTTCTGACTTATAACATGTCAAACATCTTGATTATTTTACCGGTATTTTGATATAATAATCTACTACAATAGTGAAGATCAGATATGTTCTTGACATTAATTTTTATCGCATTTAATAACAATATAATTGTAATTCTTTAGTTATATTGAGTTCGGAATAATAATAATTACAATTCAATCAAAACTATGAGAAAGTATTAAAAAAAACTAATCTATTCTATTGATTGATGAACCAAAACCATAATTGGTGGACAACTTGATGGTTGCCGACTCAAGATCTTGTTGGTCTCCGAAAAAGTTACAGTAAATCTGTTTGTTTGCATTCAATGTGGATGTCATTTGCGGTGTTCAGTAAGTTATTGATTGAAAGTATCTGGCCTGGTCAACTTATACAGTAATACAGGATTTAATTTATTCAAATGCACTGTTCTTTGATAAAAGTCAGTCATCTTTTTTTGTTACGAGTGTTACATTGCAGCCATTTTAGAAATAAGCCAGCATAAGTTGAATTAATCAAATATTTGCCGTCAAATCATTTAAAAAATTTTTAATTTATTTGTCGTTTAATTATTTTAATTTGTGATTTCAATTAAATAAAATCAGAGTATGATTACCCTGGACACGTATGTTAAATGTTCAAAAATTCATTTGACTTGGTTAAAAATTGAGGTTTAGTATGAAATTAATGGAAATTATTTCTAGTGTACTAGCTTGATTTGTTTATCTCTGTATTTAAATTATAAACTTAATTACGATTCTATAGATAAGAATAATTAAAATAAAGTTGAATTAACGTCAGATCTACTAATTCTGTCAATATTTTTGAAGTCATTTCATATTCTTTTTCTTTTTTCTTATAATTAAATGAAATTATTTTTACTTAAAATAATTAAAATATAAAATGCTTTTAATTTAATTACATTTAAAATTATTTAAAGTCTGAGAAAATAGTTTATAAAAATGTTTTTTCATTGAATATAATTTTGTTATTTTCTCATATTTTTCTGTTTGTATAATAAGGTTTTTTTTGATTAATTATTACATTTATTTCAATTCATTTTCAGAGCTTTTAATTTGTGTCAATCGTTACTTATTTGGCCGAATGTATAGCAAAATAATCTTTCATTCAGAATATGAAGTGAAGAAAAATAATAATAATTTTAATAAATTCTTGAATTTTATATATTCTATAAAAAAAGGAATTTCACTAAAAATATGATAAATTAATTTCTCCTCTCTTTCTGATAAAAATTTTCGCTCATTTTTATTCTTTTCTGATAAAGCCATTGATTTTAAGTATTAAACTATAATATTATAATGTCATGAATGAGATTATAATCAACAAAATAATTATCAAATATTTCAGAAAATAAATTAAAACACTTGTGTCAGAACACATGAAAACCATTTATCAAACATTTAATAAATGATATTCTTATGAATGAAGTGTTCAAAGAGTAAATTTGTTTTAGGATCTAGGTAGCAAATAAAGTTACCGCAATATAAATACAATAAATCTGACTCTGAATTGAATACAGTATTTATTTTTTTGTCTTATTTTGTCTTATATTCTATGCTTTTCCTTATTATATGAATACTCTATTATATTCCACATAGTTTTGGTTTTGTTTTCATCTCTTTTTTCTGTTCACACAAATTATTATCTCTGTTTGTATTTGCAAATAATGAATAATGAATTTCATATTCAATAGAGCCGTTCGATTCTCAGATCATTTTTCAAAATCCTATCTCAACTCAACTTTAAGTTTAATAGAATTTATTTCTCATTCACTATATATTAAATACGGTTTTTGCGTTTGAATACAAGTGTTTCTATTTGTATGTTGTTATTAAATTGTCACCCGAACACTTTCATCCACTTTACATCTTTAACACGGATTCACTTAATTAAATAATTCATTAATCATATGATTATATTCTATACAAAAATAGCGTAATTTCTGATGACTTTATATTTTTTAACTCCTCTTTCGTAATAAATTGAATATAGAGTACAGTATATAGATTCGAAACAGTTTTATATGATCCACATTCAATTTAGTTCCTATATCTTTAAATGACGCCAATTGAACATATAATTTGGACAATAACTGGACATTTTTAGGCAGACTCAGAGAATAAATTGATTCGCGGTTTTTATTCGAACTATGTTATTGATAACATTTGTCCTTGGTTATTATCGATTTAAAATTTCAAACAAACAATATTTTTGATATTTATTATGACTAGAAATAGCCATTCGTTTGTCAATATTATAATCAATTATTCTTATTGTCATTAATCAATAAGTACTGAATTCAGAGCTTATTTTCAAATTTAATTTTAAAGAATAGAAATAAAAATATTGTTAACAATGGAAGTGCAGAAACAAAATATAGGAGAATATGAATAAAGCCTTTAATTTATAATAAGTTCTTAATTTATAGTTAGACTCAATTAAATATTTTCAATTCATTTATGAACACATTTTTCTATTTAAAACATTTGAATAGACAAGATGATTTTTACACCTGAGAATAAGAAGAAAATGGAAACTACCATTACCATGCCTGACTTAAATTATTATCTTGGCCATTGTGCCCATGCAATGTTAATACCATGATATAATGGGTCGTATTAATAGGTTTTGTGCGAATCTATAATAAGTTTAACCCATTCTATGACACGCTTTAAGAATTCATTGGTTTTCATACAATTTGTATAACTTTTTACTTATTTGAGTTCAAAATAAATCATTCAATGCATTTGAGAGCAATTAAAATACAAGTTTTCACTGCAAACACATTCTACTGGTTGTGCACTAAAGATAATAAGCATGAGATCAACACTAAATCAAAATTAATGAAAGTATGGCATCAACTGAACAGTATGTGAGTTAACTTCGTTACATAACTATCCCTTTCCCTTCTCATCCATTGCGTGCTTTGTTTCTACTAATTCAACAAAACAAAAATCAAATTATTGTTTGTTATTATTAGATATGAAATACAACAGAATTTATGTCAAACTTTTTTCTCTCAATTTTCCAAATCTGTATTTGAATTCTAATGTTTTTAATTATGATTAAAGATTTAATAACCAAATGCAATGAGAACTGTATTAATACTTTTGCCCAATGTTTTCATTTTAATCTATATTACAGTATCTCTAGGTATAAACACAATTAGATTTAAAATTGTTCAAAATAATTTCCATTGTATTTCTGGATGACTTTTTGGTCTCATATTATAAGTTCTGTACTCATAATCATTCATTCGGTTGATTCACAAGAATTGACTTTAATTGCATATACAGTATAATACGATTCCTTCTGTATGACTGATACCTAATGCAAAAAAGTATAATAAACTTATAAAATAATTTTGAATTCGAGAAGAATGGATGAGAACTTCATTTGAGGCAAACATGAGTGAAATAAAATGATAAATTGTTTTCTTAACTAATCGTATATTTTTGTGTACAAAAAATGTGTTTCAATTTGATAGCCGAAAGAAAAGAATTGAATAGTTATCGAAAGAAAAAACAATAAACGATATGAAACACACAATAAGATAGAGTGCATAACAACACATAGTATTAATCTATTATTTAATTCGCTTATCAGTCATATCAATGGTTCGATCTATCATTTTGTTTATAATTGCATATAATTCAGGCATTTTTTGCACAGATTTTCTGTGTTTGCAATTGAAACACAACTTGATTTGAAGTTTTTCTACTGTTCTTTAATTTTCTTTTATTATTGTTGGATATGTTGAACAAAACTAATTTGACTTCACATCTGACAGACCCTATCAGACAGATTGCACTCAACACCTATCAAACTATAGCTATAAATATATCAGAGAAAACAAATTATAATAATATCTGTAAAGAAAGAGATTAAGAAAAATAATAACAAGAAGTAAAACAAAGCAAAAAAAAGTATAACCATTTCAATGAATATTCTTGACATAAATTTATTAATAAATTACAATAACATAAAAAGTGAATGAATGCAAAAACTAATTATCATTATTGTATAGAAAGTAATAAACTGTTTCTTAGGTTTTTCAAAAATTCTGTTAATTAAGTCTTTCATTAACTTTTGAATGAATTCATTGACCGAACTTCTAATCCCCAATCGATTCCCAGAACAAAAAAAAAAATGAATAAATGATAGAGATATAATCGCTTTGTTATTTCTATATTATATTTATATATGATATTCACGTAATGTGTATAGAATTGTATCGAATACCAGAACCTTTTCCTTCTCTTTCCTATTGTAGCCCCGCCTATGCCTACAATCAAATAATACGTTTATGTATTGATATTTTGACGCAAACAACAATCAAATCAAACCCAAAAAAATTTTACTATATATTAGAGACAAAATCAATTGTAATATAAGTGAGGAGTCATTGCTTTGAAATTGATTTGTTTGAAACGAACATTTCATTCATATGAATGTAAAAATGTTTACATAAAAGTAAAATTGCATACGAATTAAGTTGGGATGTTCAAGCTGGCTCAATTCTACCATGTGAAAGCAACTAATATGTTAGATTTAACCAGGCTTATATATTTTGTCTAGTAAAATTTTATAAAGATATGAAATCAGCTTTTAATTTAAATTGTCCGCACATTGCAAGTCAACAGTACAATACATTGGGAGTAACAGGCTAGAGGTATTTCGGTTAACACCCTTGCACATGTAGCCGTAGATTAAGTGAGCACACATTTTTTTTGTGTTCAGGTATTTTGTATGTCTGGCCTCTGTTTGAAAATTTGATAGCTTTTTGATTTGTATCTTATTTTTAGTTTTTCTGCGAAAAAAATACTTTAGAGAAGAGAAGACACGAAATAATATATTTGTTGGCCATTCAATTCAAATGATGCGGAATGAAGTACTGAATCAATTTTAGATAATAATGAAAACAAGATTTTCTTTTCTCTACTCTATTCATAATATTCTTCACAACTTATTCTTCAAAACTATTCTCATGTTTCCGATTACTCCGCACTCGAGCTATTGTGAAGGAAGGCTCTCTATTTCGTTATATATTTTCTTTTTATTACTATTACTAATAATTTTTTTATAACTAATTTTTTGTTATATTTTTAAAAAATACTATCAATAAAAAGGAAGTGAAAAGAAAATTGGAGTATAAGTGAAAAGAGAGAGAATATCTGCAGAAAAAATTATTTGGTATGTTATATGTGTATGTGTTAGCCCTATAAAAATAAGATTGGTAAATGATAGGGTATGATAGGGTGCCACTGAAACGAATCGAGTGATCATTCGTTCTGAACGACACATACATATACTGCGGAACGGCTTAACTGTTGGTCTGAAACCTATGATCAGACAATTTGTTAAAAACGAGTCTCGAAGTCAAACTCAAGCCTAACGTTTCACAACTACTACAGTATTATTACTTTTGCTTTAATAGATTGTAATATATATTTCTGGAAAAAAGTACAGAAGACTTGTTGTGCAGAATAATGGGTGTCCGAGAAATTGGTTGTTCGCACCGATATTACCAGTGGTTTACAGTTCTGTGCGCACCATTGTGACCGGGGCACTTAACTGCTTTACTTAAATCATATATTACTGATACGATATACACGACTTAACACACCAACAAATCTCTCTCTCTCTCTCTCTCTCTCTCTCTCTCTCTCTCTCTCTCTCTCTTCAGATCTCTCTCCCGATCTCTCTCCGCATTTCTCCACTCACTCACTCATTACATGTCTGTTCGTTCAGTAGTTCTTTCGGTAATTTGTGTGGCACTACAAAAGCACAGACTATATAACGCTATGACCATTGGCTATAATAATAATAAGCGCAGTACTAATATTTCATCTGCCCATACCATCTGATACTTTCCTTTCCTCTCACTCCTAACAACATATAAACTTTTTCGTCTACTACTGGTTCTGCAGAATATATGAATAAAATAAATTATTTTCATTTTATACGATTCGCACTGTAAGGGAACGTCTATTTTGTTGGCCTGAAAGTTGAACAGAACTGAAACGGAAATCGAATTTTTCGATAAATATAATACACTTTCAATAGATATAACTTATTTTTGGTTTGATTTTTATTATTCTTATTATTATTATTCCAATAGAATTGTATTTTTTTTATAAAACTTTTAAAAAATCGAAATGACTTTAATATTTTTTAGGCAAAAGATTTTGTGTAAAATACATGAAAAATTCAGAGATTGGCCGCAAGCAAAACAAAGATCATTTTTTGTGCGGTTCTATGACTTGGGATAACGTGGGAAAACATTACCTGACACTAAGGATTCACACCAAACACTATTCACTATACATATTGTTATTAAATTTTTTCTTCTCTACTCTGATCTGTATTAAAAAGCAGACAATTGTGTTGTGTGTGTGTTGTGACCAAAACTATCATTTTTATGATAAATTGTAGCCAAACACTGAAACTTACTTTTTTAGTGTTGTATTACACAAACATTTTGTGTCATTCATTGCTCGCAGCTATCAATGGATTGCAATTTATAGATGTCCTCTTTCTTCTCCCTCTCCCGGCTCCATCACTACATCCAAACTTATAGCACTCTTACAGTTGATTTCATCTTACAGTTAATTAAGTGACATATTTTGCAACATTCGTGAAATCGTATAGAATTATAGCGCAAGAGCTCTAAAAACATTGGACTTCAGAGAAAATTGTCTCTGAATTAGAAATCAGTGTTTATTAAGTATTTGACTAAATTGTTAATTGATTTTTGCGCTTATCTAACAGTGCTCTCTACGTCCTTTCCCTCTCCCTCTTAATTGCCAAAAAAGTTTATCGAATGCTATAAATCTGGTGTAAATTTGATGTCTAATATCAAAAGACATTCTTCACTCTCAGTTCAGATCCAATTCAGATATTATACAATCAGTTTTTCTCTTCACTTCAATATTTAATTGTTGTAATAATTTTGAGCGATTTGTCAAAAAAAATTTTTGTTATCATTAATTGTGATCGAATCGCATACAAAATGTTTTTACTGATAAACTTCACTATAAGTTAATTGAGATTCAAAAAAGTTTTTTCGTTCACTTATTCTTTATTTCAAAAATTAATTTAAGTATAGAATGCATTGAATTATTAATTGCAATATAATTAAGTAGTTTTATATGCATTAATGGTTTCAATAGAAAAATATTGATTTATTAGATATATTAATTGAGCCAGACGTGTGCAAGGGCAGTGCATGTAATTTTCGAAAATGCACTGGTGGCAGATTTCTTTAGTTTAGGACCATAATTTAAAATGTTACTGTACTGATAGATACCTAACAATGTCATATTTTCGACCGAGCATATTCTCAGCTTATTTCAAGATGCCGGGCACTATTCACCCATTAGAACTAGCCGAAAAACGTAAAATATTAAAATATCTTGCGTATATTTTTAGACTTATGTGAGTGTTTGTTTTAGCTGGCTAATTGAGCTGACAAAATAGTATAGCATTTCGATATTTCGATAGACATTTTGAAAGTTTATTAACCATTTATTATGACTTTAAATAATAATTTAGTCTAAAAGAAACCTTTATCCTATTTATCCTATTTCTACTATCCTGCACATCCCTGATCTGTTTCATAGATGATTTGATTTACTTTTATTTTTCATTGACTTCCTATTGGCTGATATATTAAGTTAGTTCTGACAATCATATTATTACAACTAATAAAATCAATTCTTATTAGCATTCCTTCTTTGGGTAATAATTGCGGATAAGTTCATAAACCCATTAGATTAGGTCATCAAAGGCCACATATCATAAACTGCTTAATATTATTAATACTAATAATATCGAAGACATTAAATGGTTTTTATTTCATTGAAGACCAGAATCAAATAAAAAGTAGTTATAATTTATTTCTATTGTGATGACCTGTATGTCACACACATTGAGTCGACAGTGTTTTTCCCATATTTAAGTCTAATATGTTTTTACCCTTTTATTGTATAAACTTT
>JAQIWA010000026.1:0-72880 GCA_034693305.1 Eueremaeus valkanovi | reverse complement strand
TAATTTCACACCCTATAATTTCACATCAATAAAATGTCGGTCCCAACTAGGTGAAATTAGACAGGTCTGACTGTATATCTGTTTGCAAAACAAGATTACATTTTCTTTCAATTTGATTACATTTGTCTCCTATTATGAAATCCTAATGCAATTGATTGACAGGAATTCCTAACTAATGAAGAAAACATTGTATTTGTCTTATTCTCAATCAAACCATTTGACGCAACACTTGTTGGCAACGAATTTCGCATTATTTCGAAATTAAATCTATCTTTTGTTCAAACATTTGTATCTTTGTATATTTGACCCCATTCCCAATTCTATTCCCATTCCATTCCTAAATTAATGAGAGAGAAAGCATAGTAAGCCAGTGAAGCCCAACTGTTTCTCAGCTTCTGATAGTTGTGTTCACATAAAGCAATTCTTGCCATCCTTTTCAAGCTTTTTCTTCTTCTTCTTTCTCTCATTCGTGTATTGATAGCACATATTATTAATTGATTTAAGCTTTCAATTGAGTCATTCATTAATTTCTATACATATGGTCTGATAGCAGATATGTTGCAATATTTGTTTTAAATAGTATTACTCTTTAGATAAATAGATGTGAATTATAATTAGAAATTGAAAACAAAATACTGTAACAAATGTTGTGTTAAACTAAATATAGGACACAAACCAAAAAAACTAATGAACTTTCAGAATGAATTGATCCGAAAAGTTTATTCAGACATTTATTCAGCATTTGGTAGAGAAACAAATTCTCTTATTTAGAAATAATTTTCTATAAGAATAGAAAGTTATTTAAAAATTTAAGAGATTTTCTATTTTTCCCATTTCTTTAACTTTTTAATCAAATAATTTTATTTTGCTTTGAATTGCTATAAAAATTTCATTATTTGTCAAACATTGCTAACACATGTCAAGTATTGTATTAATATATAGAATAGACCAGGGAGTTTTGAATTTTATTAGCTCCTACTCTAAAACATCTAGCAATAAACACAAATAAGCTTGGGCATTCAGCTGGAAATAAGTCCACCTACTTATTAAAGCAAAATATTATTATTTGAATAACACTTCTATTATTTAATTAATTTTTCAAAAGTGTTGTCATTTTCTTTGATAATTGAAATTTTATTGTTATTTAATTAAAATGTTTTGAAGAGTATATGAAAAAGTAAAAACATATTCACATGAATTCAAATATATTTTTGTTTCCTATTATATAAATTCAATTAAAAATGAACTGAAAAGTGTATTCACATACTTATACGATCTAGGTGGAGTATAACCACAACAAGTTTGAAAACTCGCCTATTTTTGAAAAATTTCGAATAAATAAATAATATTGACTCGCTATGAATGTAAGCCATGTCAGAAATCTTTATGAAAATATTTATAAATTCGAAAGATCTGGATAAAATTTAGCATCTTGCTGAATCTCAACTTTGTTCAAGCACACCATCTGGCTATCCCCTGACTAATTGAAAATCGTGACATTTTCTCATCAAAGTTCGGTTCATCTTCTATTATAATAAGGATGTGCAAGCTGCTTTAAAATGGTCGCAAGTGCGTAAAAATCTTCTAGCTCAAGGTGAAGTACCCTTAATCAAACTGATGTGGTTCATAATATCTAGCCCCAAGCACAATGTCAAAAACTTATAGGAAAAACTACTTGGTTTCTACGTCGGAAAATGCTATTTTGGCTTTACCCCCTTGCACATTCCTATTTTCATAATATGAAAACTAATTCAAACTTTAATATAATAAAATCCACTCATTTTTCGATTAGTTTTTTTAATATTTAAATATAAATCCTCTGATAATTGGTTGTGTCGTCTAATTCATAAACACAGATGAATTGCGATTTTCTCTTCCATTCATTTCTTATTCAACTATTTTTTTGCTTTTATTTTCCGGTTATAACACAAATGAAAATTCTCCCACAGATTCTGACAATCAGATAAAGATATATTATTTAGGAATAATGGCATTACTTATAATTTATTATTGATTTCAGTCCATTATATTATATTATATAAGGAATGATCGATAGAATAATAGAGTGCAGTGTTTGTGGTGTTTGCGAAATAAAGTTGGAATTGCTTTCGACTGAATAACAAACACATTATTCAAATATTATATGATATGAGAAGAATGAGAGGAATGGATGGGAAAGGGATAGCAGAAGAGAAAGAAGAGTGAACTGAGAGATGAAAAATGCGTTTTTATGAGCTATGCGTTTGTGATATATCGTCTAAAAATCGAAATTTCAGTAATTTTCAAATCAAATAAATTTGTTTCGAAAGACTCTATAATTATAAACCGGAATAATTCAGGAATAAAATTATCAAATGCTAAGTAAAAACAGTAAAAAAAGCTTAGCTTTCTCAATATTTTTCCACCAAGAACGTATTTATAGAAATTATTTTGAAATAATCGTATATAAAAAACCTCTTAACTTACCAGCTTAGATTTTGTTTTTAATCCTATTCTCAATGCTTAGTGAATGAAATTTTTAAATAAAATTGAATATTCAATAAATAAATTAATGACTAAATTCATGGAATATGCAACGAATATAACCAAAAACGGATGGAATAAAGCCATTAAATAGCCTGGGACATATTAGCATATGCTGGACTGTCATGACAGGATATGACTAAGATAGTTAGATTCAATAGGTTTGAACACCCACACAGTTTTGAGAAAAGAGATTTCAGATTATAATACAAGTAAATATCGACTTGATAAGATAAGCTTGAGCAATTGAACAATTAAATTCATGCCATAATCACTGATTCCTTTGGAATATATTCTCTATTTCTGTACAAATTGTGAAATTTTGAATTAGAGACGGATTATTTTGAAAACAGAGATTATGTAAACTAATTCTTTGTTAAAAAAAGTTGTACTTTGAGTTCAACCTTACTTTACGTGCTTTAATGCAATCAATATTCTGCTTGAATTTCAAATTCTTTTTATTTTTTGTTTATTGTATTGAAATAAATCTTTCATTTGATCTCTACTCGAAATTTTGGATTTTGTATTCAATTTATTGATCCAAACATACGATTCTATACACAATATTAGTGTAGTCTTAAATATTAATACATTATAGTTTGCTTGGTCAAAACTTTGAGGATCTATTATTTCTTAGTCAGGCTGTCTTAAACATTTAACTTGATGCTTGAAAAATATTGCGCTATATAGTTAATAATAAACAAGCTATAATATTCTTAACTGTACTGACAGTATTAAAACTTACATAAAATTAAAAATTTATATTCAAATATATTGTAATCATATTTTGTTGCAGACTATTTGCAAACTGTTGGTTACAATTGATTGAAATTAATTCAATTAATTACATTTAATTTATTTACCCTGATGTGAGCATGTTCACATATAAAATGAACTCGTTGCAAACTAGAAATAATTAATAAATTTGACCACTAATGAAAAAAATGGTAAATTTTTAAAATTAATAACAAAAGAATTGTCAGAATGTGAACAAACTTTATGCTTGGATTCAAATTGTTTGACACAATTGTATTGTTTTTCCTAAGTTTTACTGACAGAACAATTTGTTCATTTGTTTGTTGTTCTCTATGAACAGAGTTTCACAAAATATCTTAAGCTCTAATCTCTTCACTCAGTCTAAGACCATAACTGCATTTGGGTCACCTCTAACCGACTTGGTAAGTCTGATGTTTAGTACAGGTTGATTTGTATGCAAGGCATAGTTTATACATAAGAATCAAGCTTGTTAGAGGTGACTTCAATGAAGCTATACAATAGTTCTTGATTGTATTCATTGCATTCACTGCATAATTAACTTCCAAATTCATTTCCAAATACATCATTGATGTTAGTGTTGAAAAATAAATTATTTACAAATTGAACTCTACCTCAATTTACTGATAATTATGTCGAATATATGATTAGGCATTGTCTAGCAATTACTATAATGTTCAGGGAGACATAATGTTCTATACGCCTATCTTACTCTGCAACATTATTGCTGGTGTCATATTGTTATAAATTAGTGTTAGTTATAGTAATAGTCATAGCTTTTACAGTTCCCTCTCAAGTGTTGTCGATAGCAATTATGTGCTCAAGGCAAATGAACATGGTTAAAAAAATAGCTGACTGACAATTATAAATAGTATGAAAAATAAAACGATCCGAACAACTTTGATAATACCAGTCTATAAGTATTTCTTAATTAATCATTTTGTCTAATCAACTGAATAAACAGACATTAAGTCTGTATTTGTTTTGTGTGAAATCTGCAAAGACTTTCCTTGCAATACATTTACACATATCTAGCAAAACTATATACCCTTTCATTGCACTCCAAGTCTCATATTATGGAACTTTGGAGAAAACCTAAGAACTTCATAAAAATGTAAAAGTTGTACAAAATATTCAATCAACATAAGTAACATTGCAATCAAGCAAACAATTGGCTTGACTATTTTATTTAGCCTGATAAAGTTTATATACAAGCAGAACTATTTATATGAACTGTCAAATTGAAATTCATTTACGCAATAGATTAGCGATTTATTCATTTATTATTTATATTTCAATCAAAATAAAAAATATCTTTTTGTTTATGAACTCTATTGTATGAAAACATTAAAAGATTAGAACATTTATTATGTTTACCAAAAACTATCGATTTTTCTCTATTTTTTAATTAAATATTAATTCAATGTTAAAGCAGTTCTGATTAAATCACGTTTTGTGTTAATATCCTCATTAATGCCAACAAAATAAACAAAATTATAATTTTTGTCTTTCATTAAAACCTAAAATAAGTTTTAGATAGGATTGAAATCTATTGATAATATTTAATATTTAATTCATTATTCAGTTAATTAATTTTCATTATTTTCTTTAAGACTAATTCTAATTGGATTTATGAAAATAATGTATCCCAGGGTAACCTTACCCTAATTAGTGATAAAAATATTCATCATTTTCTAGTTTAAGAACTCTTTGGGCTAATTAAGAGATAATTAGTTACTACTAATTGAATACAAGTGTAAATCACTTTAAGGTAGAATTCAAACACAAAATACATTTAAGTTGTTTATAGAAGTTTTGCTTCTTTTGTCAGACCATCTCATTATCATATTTATGAGTTAACCACTAATGAGTTGAGACAATTAAGTATTCTAAGAATTATAGTCACAATATATGACACAAAATTGCCTGGATAAAACAAGCATGATCTCTTGAAATATTATACTTTTGATATATAATAAACTTTTATTCGGAGTAATTATTGATTTTTCTCATTGATAAATAATATATTGAAACTCATTTATTTGCAGGCATTAAACGGATAATCCGAATCAAATTTCAAGTGCAAACAAAAGACAATGATTGATATGATATGTGCAGAGCGTATGGAATACACAATAATTAATTTGTGGGCGGATTCAGTGAAATCAAACAAAAATAATAGTTAGAGAGAATAGAAGTGTAAAGAAATAGATCGAAATGTAATGAACTCTAATTGGAGTGAAGGCACACAAGAATACAGAAACAGAAGAGAAGTTTCACTGAATATACTAACAGTGAAGATAGCATTGAAGACATTGCAGGCATAGGAGGGGAAGAAGAAAAGGAAGAAGAGCTGAGGATTAGTAAATAGTGGACTAATTCTCATGAGTAGCCGAACCTTCACTTCATTTCAATTTCATGTTTATTATGAGTTTCTCTTCAAAACATATTATCGTCAACTGTGGGCACAAGTATTGGACGTAAAGGAGAAGAATTAGAAGACATTGAAAGAGAAACATAAGAAGTACAGCAAATAAGTTGTTATATAAGTTGCGACTCATTTTGCCCAAGGATTCAATTGAAAATATATATATAACTTGTATAAGAGTTGGGATAATATCGACGCCAATCGACTGAGAAAGTACAGGAAAATATGTCTAACAATTACAGTATGGATCCTAAGGCACAGTTATATAACTTAAGCAAACATTCTGGTCTTGAGCTGACTTTTTTCACTAATAATAACAGTAATGATATCGATATCAATAGTGATAATGCATTTTCTACTCATATTAATAACACTATTATCGCGAGCGAAGATGTTTTAGTACTGACACATATTTTTACTAATACTAACATAACTGTTAGCAATGGTAACAGTTCTGTGCAAACAGATGGCCAGCAATTCATATCTAAAGAATTAATGTTTATAATCATCACATCTCTGATCCTCGGCTTCTTGACTCTGAGCACAGTTATCGGCAATGTCTTCGTCATCGCAGCCATACTCCTGGAACGTAACTTAAGAACTGTTGGCAATTATTTGGTCCTATCCCTGGCCGTGGCCGACCTCATGGTCGCCTGTCTTGTTATGCCTTTGGGCGCTGTGTATGAAGTGACCCAGCAGTGGGCACTGGGCAGAGTCCTGTGCGAACTATGGATTTCTACCGATGTGTTGTGCTGCACAGCCAGCATCCTGCACCTTTTGGCCATTGCTATGGTATGTCTGCTTTTCATATTTCAATTTAAGCATTGATTAAATTTTTAAATTTTGAGCTATTTTTGAATTTTTGAGTTTAGACTACTCTGACCTTGAACAATCTTGTAGTAGAAAATAAACTTTTTCTCTGAATCTATAAGACCTAAGACTGACTCAAAGATCATTAAAAGTTATTTAAGTAATAAAAAGATAAAAAAAATTCTAAGAAATCCAATTTTGTAATTGAAATCAAAACCAACTACTACTGAAATGCACTACCGGTGCAGATGTTTAAAGGTACAGGTATTTAATTATAGACTAGTTTTACCTGAAAGTCGATAAGAATTTTATAAATTGAATGAATAGAATATTCTGTAAGATATACAACGAATGACTGTATTATTACTTATCAAATGTGTAGACACTCTATGAATGATAGATAAGAGCAGTTAAAGCAATAAAAATCAATTTAAAATTGAAATCAAATATTCTTTGAGTGCTTTAAAAAAGAAATATATTCTGCAATAATGATAAGACGACTCCTAATGATGTTTTGACTGAGCCGGTCAACTTATCAAAGGTTCGAAACCAGGGTCATGTATTGCAGGGATAAGCAATAGGGGGCTGACGCACTAGGATTTTGGCTGAGGCTGACCCCCCCTTTGTTGTCGATGATTTACGGAGACCCCCTCTGTTTTGTCTCTGAGCAACGGACCCACCCCTTGATTCGGAGGCAAATATTAAAAAAATGATCATTTCGATAATATAACAGGGTAAAAAAACAGTGTTTACATGCATTTGAACGTAATATTGCATTTATGTATTTCATATGGCAAATTTCTAACCCCTCCTATACCCCCTGTCCAAAATTCTGGCTGACCCCCACGTCGTCAGGCCCATTGCCTATCTCCGGTGTAGAAATAATTACCAGAAATGTATTTAAGCTCGACTTATATCCAATCACTTTAGTCTAACATTTATTCTAAAAATACATTAAAAATGTCAATAAAACCAATGATTCTTAACTCAAGACTAGAATTGGATTTTCGGAAAATAAATTATTTGACTTATTTATATTGAAATACGGGTCGAAATCTTTTCATTGCAGATAAACCAAATGTTTTCATCAATCATTCGTCACTTATTGTTGAAAATGGTTTCAATTTTTTTCATCGAGTGATTAATCAGAATCAGAAAAGATTTTCGATCGCATATAAAGTCAAATAAATCTCTTCAATAGAAAAATCATTATTGAGTTTAAATAAATTGTTTGAAAATAAATTGATATTATTATTCGATTAGAAGAGATAAATTCTTAAATCTATCATGCTCAAAAATTAATATAGGATGCATGGCATACTGTATTCTAGGGATGGCCAAGCTCGGCAAGCCTGGGAGGTTAAATGACGGATTTTCCACAAATTTGCTGGAGGGGTGCCTAAACTCATGGGGTTTGAACCACAAATTTTGTCAACCTAGGAGAGGAGGCTTCCCCCTTGGCCATCCCTACCGTATTGCTGCACAATATGTATTAGGAATGCCATTGTTTGTGTTGAAACACATTTATAATTATGATCGAAAATAACCCAAATATATGAAAATGCTATGAAAAGTGCACAGAATATTACATTTTCAAGTTAGCTTGCTTATATGATTTTGATAGTTTTTGATAATTCAATTCATTTATTTTCTCTTCTTTTAAATCTCATTAGCTTTTCGTTCAGATATCTGTTGACTGCAATGAATATTAAAAATAAAATATCTATACTTAACGAGCATTTGTTGGAATTATAGCAGTGATGCGCAAGCTCTCTTTCTCTATTTAGCAAGATAAGCAAGATTGTTCAGATTTTAATATCAATTATTTCTTTTATATATTTTTGTCTGAATATCTGATTTCAAAAAGATAATGATATCTTGGAAATTTGTCAAGATCAAAACTAGAGTTTGTTTAAGCCCAGATGATATTTTATTCTTTTGGTAGCTCATAATTTTTAATGAATTTTCTTTTTATATTTTCCGCTAAAGTCATCATTAGTTTAAAGAATAAAAATATAAATCCATTTCTTTTAGAGAATACTTATAAAAAATGAAAAGTAAAGTAAAAATCATTAAGAATTGAAAAAATATGTTTTTCTTCAGAGGTGACCAGACCTCTGAACCAGGGCAATTACAGGGAGGGTTTTTCTAGAATATGCAACAATTCTTATATGCTGTACAGTAATGACGTCATTTAAATCATTGAAAATATATATTAAAACATTATATTTTATATAAATTCGGCTAAATTAGAATAAATTAAAAGCAAGTTGGTCATATCGAATTTTAATCTATTATTACTATATTGAATTGGACCAATTTTTTTAATCTTGGGCCTATTTTAACTTAATATTCTGCTCACAAATTCAGAGGGGATTGACCTTAATTCTTGTGCAGTTCTCGATCAAAATCCAGGAAGGTGATTCATACCCTAGTCCACACCCATTGCCCAGCACTGTTTTTTATTGACTTAAATTTAAGAAATATCATAATATAAGAGAACAGTAACCAAATGAAGAATGGAATGGAGTTAAGCTCAAATGTAATAAAATATGAATAACTAATAAAAATATTGAATAAATTCAATTTCGTTTTGCATTTAAAATATGCATTAATAGTATAAAACATATTCAAGTAGAATATAATAAATTAAAAATGCGCAAGGGTGTAGTTGAGCTCTGAAAACGATAAATTTCTTGTAAATTAGAGCTCTTTTAGAATTTCAATTAAATGAGTTTAGGGTACTTTTTTGCTCAATTTATTTTATGATTAAATTTTTAGCACATTTTAGCATTCATTTCACACTTAATGCACTCTTACTGTTCTGGTTACATTCAGTATAACATTTCACATGAATTAGGGATCTTGCTCATCTCAAAATTGAATTATAAAAAAATCAATTTAGAAGTTGATTAAAAAACTTAAAAATTCTTCTCAACGTCTTTACAGCAAAAAAAACTATTATTAGAATCGGAAGACTTTTAGTCCTTTAATCCAAGCTTTTCCCCAAATCCTTGAATTAATTCAATACTATAGTACTGTATCTCTTAATGGCTTCAAAGATCCAGTGATGTTAGGAATGTTCGGATGAAAAGAAGAAAATAAAAACAAACAAAAAAGTTCATTATTTAAGTGCTAAACAGCTTTAACTGTGTTTTGTGGATGTGATTGAATAGTTTTCAGACAATGTTTTTTGCAAACTATCAAAAGGAATACACCTTTCAATCCATTTACAGTTGAATAAAAGTAAAGACATTTATCAATCGATCGGATCATTTGATCGCTTATTGTTCAGACTTTAACTGATATGAAGTACAAAAGGATTATTTGTTAAACATTTTTATATAACATTATTATAGTTTTGTTTTCTCTTCACTTCTTTATTTGCCATTTCTTTGGGCGCTTAAGATAATATATGGTATATAATATTGAACAAGATTGGCCAATGGCGTGAGCGCCTCCTTGAATAAATTTATATATTGACATGATGCTTTGTATATATTGACCTAGTCGATTGCAAAATAATTATATTGTTTTAAAAGACTTAGTTTAGTTAAGATACCTGAAATCAATTTTATCTATGCACAATTTAACTCTATGTTTATAGAATAGCACCTTGTTCGTACTTATTATAATTCAAAACACATATACCTGAAACATTTAATCTACACTTCTTTTGAATAATTGTTTATTACTTTAAAATAATTTTGGATTATAAGTGTGTCTGAAGACTCTGAACCCACTCTCAAGTTATACTTATAATTGAATAAATAAAACTCAAGTAATTTTTCAATTTGTTTCAAATCTAATCCGAATGAATTATTCTTCATCATATTATTGAAAGTTTTCATGAATTTTCTGCTCTTATAATACTTCTATTAATTCTTATAATAGACGCCCTTGGAGTGTGTCCACCCCCTCACCATTTTCATTTTCATATCTACTTTTATTTTTCATTTAAATAAAATAAATGCTTTATATCCTCAGAGATTACTTCATTAAAAATGCCAGATATTTATAAAAATACAGATTAAATGATTTATTTGCCCAACAACATTCTATTAATATAAGCCACGTGTTCTTCATTTTGAAACATTATTAAAAATTAATCAAATTTCAAGTGAAAAATCCGATTTATTTATTTTTAATCTCTAATCCGATTGAAATAAAATATTTAATATTTTGAATTATGTCTAAAATAAAAACTATTTTCAGATAATATCGGTTGAAGTCATGTTTTTTTTCCAATTTCATTATAATTATAAGAATGCCTTAATTTGATACACATTTGTTAGAAAACAAAAGAGAGATAAAAATTAATTTTCTTAAGACATTCATAAGATTCAACTGTAGTTTAATTAAATAAGCGCAGAGTAACTGTGCGTTAAATTATATAATTATTATACGGATTGAAAAAAATTAATTAATTTCTTCTAAATAGGGATAAAAAGAAATAAAATCTCATTTGACTACAAATCCTCTTAACCTAAACGGGTTTCAAATTATTTATGATTTAAGAAAATCATAAGAATTGCTTACAATTTATTATTTTTGATTAGATTTTCTGATTGATTCTGATCTGATCCATGTCTATCTATAAATATCCAATACTTTTTAAACAAGATATAAAAGAAATATTTTTCTTAATATAAATACGAATATTTGTAACGAAATAAATATATAGTTTTAAAAATATTTAATATATTTTTCTTTCGGCAATTCTGAATAATTTGATCGGAGCTGAATTTTAATCATGTATTAGCATTTCAAATATAGGTAACTCAATATATCCTCGCTTTAAGAATGAGCCAAAACTAGTGAACTATTTCTCTAAACAATTTGCATAAAATGTTTTTCACATACAATAGAATTCTTATGAAATTATAAACAACTTTTGATTTGATTTCAAAGCTTTTATTTTTATTCAGCGATGCATTCATTTACGCATTCGTTGTAAATACTTGGCAACGGTATGGTAATTATAAAGTATCAAGTTACTATCGAATAAATCATGTCTACACGTGTTTTCCATTACAACCCCAATAGTAAAGACAGACTTTTCTAATCAATTATTCAGTATTTACTTGTCTTAAGAAGTTTTTGTTTAAAGACTTCAAACACAAGAGGAATATAAAACACGATTTCATACACTATTCGGTAATCTATTCGCTCGATAAGAGTCTGAAACAGTTTATGCAAACAAAAAGTGATTTTTCACTTCATTTCCTATTCATCCAAATTTTTATCTAAATTTTTTATACCTTTTCTGCGAACATATGTTATATAATATAACTTACATTAAGTGCACGTTTAGTAGCTCTATATGTCTGTGCCTTAATCTTAACGACTCTTGTAATTACTTGATGTAAGAAAAAATTTACTCAACTGTCAGATATTGTACCCAAACCTATAGAATAGGATAAATGTGCCAACGACCAGAAGCTCCATATTTTTGGTTTTCATTCACTTCTTTTTTTCGGACAACTTATCAATGCATTCATTATTCATCGCTACATATGTTTATTAAACAGTTTCCAACTGTGCTGTTAGTACTGTATGTCTTCATATTTATTATTAAGAATTGACTTCTAGTATAATAGAGTAGAGATATATGTAAGAGAAAAAAACATTACAGATTTGAATCATTATTTATATTGGATTTAATGGATGACAGATTACAATGAAAAATAAGTGCTTTCCTTCTGACAACAGACCTAATAAACAAAAATCTTATTACAAACTATACAATCAATTCTGATGTCAAACCAAAATATTAGATAAACTTTTCGAATAAATTCTAATTATTTATAATAAATAAGTAATAAATATATTATATTGACATCAAAACTAAAACTTTTGTCTTAATCATAAATCTTGTAAGTGTAACATAGCTCAGTTATTCATATTGACCAAGCTGGACATTTTGGAATTATTACAAATTTTCATATATTTTCAATAATTATTCGTAATCTAAAAACTTTATTGTATTTAAGCATTAATTAAATAATTAGTTTAAATAATTGACAACTAATTTACAATTAATGCATAATTTCTGTCCCAAAAGTCAACATTGGTTTGAGATTAAAATTTTCGCATAATTTTTATAATCATTTTTAAACGAATATTTAAATTAGTTTCAAAATATTATATGCACTTAAATGCTTACAAATAATCGTATTGACGACAGAAAGTGTTTTTCCACATTTGGTTATGATTTCTCCTTCTATTTGCTTACAGTCTTCTGTCTGTCCTCTCTTTGCTTCTTATCAATGGTAAAGATAAGACTCATTATTCAACGAAAATCGGTTTAAAACTTATTGAAGTGTAAGAAAAAGTGAAAAGAATAAAAAATAGCTATAAAATGAACGAATGAGAGAAAAGAGATATAATATTAATATATCTTATATTGTATTGCAATGAATGTAAAGAGCATTCAATCGAAGAATATAATTGGCATTAAATGAAAGCAAAGATTTAATAATGACTTTCATACAGACGGGAGTAAGCAATATATACTGCTTCCATCTTAAACAGAAGGGGGTGGCCAGTATGTTCATTTGTGCGAAGAGCAAAAATCCTACCCGAGACAAATCTATTGTTTGTGACAACACTTTGTAAATTCAATTTCGTTAATAATAAGAATTTTTGCAATAAATTACTAATTATAGCAAAGAATATAATTTCTATAAAATCTGGAGAATATTTCGAAACATTTCTATTGATTACTAAATACAATACAATACAACACAATTGCTTTTACAGCTAAGCTTTTTGGCAAGTTCACTTTTGACAATATAAAAGGATACCGTCTACTGTCTCTACTATCTTGGGCTAAATTTTATTCTCATTCACTAAAAGCGAACTTTTTATGTTTATTCAAAGAAATAGAAAACTTTTGCCTTAGAAATGATTAACTGTTTCCTATCTATTCTTATTAAGAATATCTATTATATTCTCTTCTCTATTCTCTCTCTGAAAAAAGTATTATTTTCTACAAAAGCATTGAATTACAAGACATACTCAGTTAGCAGAAGAAGATTTTTAGGATTTAATATTGGAGTAGATATGCCTCAAAAGTATGTGCTTTTGAAAACACTTTTATTGTTGACTATATTTTTAAAGAAGTTTTCGCTAAAAACTTCAAAGATAAACAAGATTAAATATTAAAAAGCTCTATAGACTGTACTGTACAGTGTAGACCCAAATGGCAAACAAGGCTTCCATTGAATGCTTAAATATTTATATTTACTTTATAATACTTAAGCGAAAAAGTTTCGACATATTTCACCGGAGCTCAATTCCCAGTATTGAATATTCACTCATCCGATGCATATCTAAGTATAATTCAAATAAAGATTTTGAATAAATCTATTAAATGTCAAAATAATTATAAATAAATTTGATATAAGTAATCAATTCGGCTGAGATTTGAATGGAACAAGATCAATAGCAGTAACTTTACTCAGAATGATCTTGTTTCCTTATTCAAATTAATGACAGAATATTAGTAGTAGTTTTATACAGTTCAGTGTCATTGTAATTATTATTTTTTGATTTAATGAATTTTTCATATTTTTTTGTAGAATAGAATTATCATATATCATTAATAATCATTATACTCAGGCTCATTCTAGCGCATAGCTATGCAATATTCAACATGAGATCAGATTTCAGGCAATAATATTATAAAAATAATTATAACTAAAAAATAAAATTAATTAAATATTTTTAATGTCGAAAAACGAATATAAGTTCTGATTACATAACTCAATGAACTTTATATTTATACCAGAGATAACCAGGTTTATACTGATGCTGCATAAGTTGACATTGGTAATGAAGCTGATAATTACACCTTTATAATCAATGATGAATTACTGAAAAGCCCGTTCCTATTGTATTAGTTATTCAGATTTGATATCAAGTTCACATTTTATTTTTTTCCGAACAATCTCAAGGAATTGAAAGTACCCTGGCTCAATGACACTCGAGAAATAGTCTCTTAATTTGCTTTCAACTTAATTAAAGAAAATTTAAAAACTTCTACTAAAATTGAAATATCGTAAAAATTGCTTCCACGCAATATTTTGCAATCTAACCTCTTCAAGCTAATCATTGAATAATCCAAAATTATTAGTAAAACTAAGAGAGCTACACTTGAAATAGAATTTGTTAAAAAATAAGCATGCACAGATAATTCGCCTGATATAAACTAAATAACAAAATCGTATTTTTTAATTTTAATTTAATTAAATTTATTATATCTTTAACTCAAAACTGAAATATCGCAAAGATTTATCTTCTAATTTGACTAGGTACATCCAGAACTAATCTTGGTCCCTACTTTTCTCCAGGATTTGTCTCTCCCTTATATAAGTTATTTGTTTAGTAATAAGTGTCAAGTCTTGTAAAGTTTCGTTTTATAATAACATAGAAAGAGATAAAAATTGTAGACAAACGCAAACATACAGTGAATCTCATCTACAGCTTCAGCGCTGATAACAGCAAACAATGACTTTCAGAGCTATAATATATTATTCATCACAAACTCCTCATTAATGTGTGTTCTCTTACTAATTAAGTGCTAGATATGAGATGTGATTAATGAGTTTCATTATAAAAACTACACTGACTTGCATACAGTACATACCAGTCCATTGCAACAGATCTATAATTATTTTAACTCTAAATCACAAGTAGTTTATTGTCTAACCAGTGAATTAACACTGGCAATAACACATTTCTATCTCCATCTCTCCTCTCCTCTCCTCTCCTCTCTCTCTACTCCATAAGCGATAACTTTTGACCTAAAAGTGCTTTTATGGCAAACATGACAACAAGTACTGTAGAGTACAGTACAGAACGCAATACAAGCATTACAAGTGATAGCATGAAATTGAAATTCAGAAACATTTTCATATTGTTTCACACAATACACGTAACGATTTATATGGCTATATGGCTGACACAATCATAATCACCTGTACTTACACTTACACTTGTGTCACACAATTTATTTTTGCAATTATGCTCTGCAGAGTATATACGCAAACAAAGAAATAGATTCCATCAGGTTTTCAGGTCAATAATAAATGGCCTTTACTGACGAAAATATCATAAATGATATCTTGACACATATTAAATTTGCTAGAATATTCTAATTGCTACTAGCTCAAGCTGTCATGTATTTAAGTGCACAACACTTTTAAAATTATACCTTTAATCAAAATAATTTGACAAGCTGAAAATAAGGATGAAAATAAACATGGTGGCTCATTGAATTTACTCCTACTTTCAACGCGAGTCCCGAAAAACTGAGAATGTCTTCAATATTTGACAAATAGTCCATAAAATAGACGAATAATGTCAACTAATCTTCCAAATGAGTTCATAAATTACCCCTGCTTTATTGATCCAGATGTCAGATACAGATATATACTATGTTAACCAAGCCATTAAAATGATCAATGTCGACTTTTATATACTGGGTTTAATTATTCAAGAGCCTTACCCTTACTGTGTGAGTCATAAAAAATGTAAATAATTGTCAAATCATTATTCAATTGATTAGTAATCAGGGCTTGAATTAGTTGAATAGCAAATAGAAAATGTTGTATACGTTTGTGTAATTATGAGCGCATTCCTAATGTATTATATTTTTTATCCTTGTTTTTCTTCACTGCCACAAACAACAGGATCGTTATTGGGCCGTAACTAACGTTGATTACATACATCAGCGAAATGCGATCCGAATTGGTTTTATGATTATTGGCGTCTGGACTGTAGCGGCTATCGTATCAATCGCCCCATTACTCGGATGGAAAGATCCGGATTTTGTGATCAGAATCGAGAGCGAAAAAAGATGTCTTATTTCACAAGATATCGGATATCAAATATTTGCGACAATCGCTACTTTTTACGGACCGCTTGTTTTCATATTAGCTCTCTATTGGAAAATATTTCAGGTATTTGTCGATTGATTGAAATTTTATGCCTTTTTTACAGAACAATATATCGGATATCACGAGAATATACAGAAACAAATCAACTAAATTGCAATATATCTGCAAATCTGAGCCTATTCAATAGATAGCTCACATTTCTCATATATCTACCATATTCTTGGTACTATATTTTGTATGCTTTTACTGATAATGTATTCACATATTTACTATAGAAAAATAAAATCTTGGAAAAGATTTTTGTAAACTAATTATGACTTAATTATAAGTTTAATAATGAATGCAAACTAATTATGGCAATCATTTTTAATCTCTTGAGACCTACAGAAAACATAATAAATAATGTCAATTAAGATTAGAAAAATAGGTAATTATCGCCGAAATTAGTTTAGTAGTAATTTTGTAAATACATTCACAGTTTCGCAATCATAATAAGGCTTATCTCAGAAGTTTTTGAAATTCTTAGGATTTTAAATAAAATTAATAAAAATTTCTCAAAGATTACCCCAAGAATTGGGTAATACTTATAATCCTACTTATAATTCAATACAAAGCACAAAATTCTTGGGAAAAAATACTAGTTTTATAAGAGGTTTTGTAGTGAAGTGTTCTTACAGTTGGGTAACAATTGAAAGCCTAACGATATATGATAGAACGATCTGGCTTAAAAACTCAATATCATTAGATTTTTGTCTATGGGATTACTTCGGCCTAAAATGTGCTTGCACATATTAGCTGGAAACCTGGAATTGCATAATTATATTTGAAAACTTTATATTTATTTTTTAACAAATATATTAATAGTTGTGTTATAAAAGTTCTGTTCATTAATTTCCTAATGAATTAGTTATTAAAGAGCTGTTAATCTGTTTTCATCCCAACTGACAGTCTGTTTCTGACAAACCAAATGAGAGTCAATACAGAAATAAACTTTTCAGCCCTAATATTAGCCTAATTAGTAAGTGTCCGCCAATTCGTCTAAAGCCTCATTAAAACACAGAATTTGTTGGCCTTTTATGCTCTGAATTAGTGTCACAGCAGTAGAAGTGTTACTCAAATATCGGCGCAAACTATTTGATGAAACATAACTAAACACATCTCAGATTGACATTCATATGACTTATGAACTTATGATGAATTATACTTAGATTACAGTTCATATTCGGCTCTCAATGAAGTTAACACCAAATGATTGAAATATTTGTTCTCTCTGTCGATACATAGGTTGCAAGAAAGCGAATCAGACGTAAGCCGGGCAAATTGGTTGTGCCAATCACCAATTTACAAACACCTAGGCCATTAGCTCCCAGTCCATCATCACAAAACATAAACGTTAGCATTAATGACGATAACCTTACGGATGAAGTGACAGAAATACATTTCAAACACAATAACGACAAAGAAATACAGTTAAAGCAAATTCAACACAACTTAAGTCCGAACAGAACGACGACAACGACAGCAACTAATGGCTCGAATAATAACCTCAATAATCCTCAGACCTCTTCAAACTCATCTAATCATAAAAATAGCTCAAATCAAGCGCACAATTTAGTTAAGACGGCTCAGACTCATAGCAAGAAGACTTGTAAAGAGTCGTTAGAATCGAAAAGAGAGAGAAAGGCCGCCAAAACACTGGCCATAATCACAGGTAACCCAGAAATTGGAAACAATAATAAAAATCTCTAAACAAATAATGATTTTAACAGCAAATCATTCTTTTCTTCCTCTATATTGAAAAAAACAATTTTAATATTGTTTTTCATCCAAATCCAGGTGTGTTTGTCATGTGTTGGGCGCCTTTTTTCGTACTGGCAGTGCTAATGCCTATATTTCCACTTTTTGAACCAAACAAATATGTTTTCAGTATATTTTTATGGTTAGGATATCTCAACTCTTTACTCAATCCAATTATTTATACGATATTTAGGTATGAAATACATATTTTTCATATCTTTTTCTATATTTTGAAATACTTTTTGAAAATATATTACTATTTAATGCAAAATATATTTGTTTTCATTTTTAGTCCAGATTTCCGAAACGGGTTCAGAAGAATCCTTTGCGGCAACAGATATGCCAACAGAAGAGCCAATCGATAGCATTGAGAATATTTTTAAAAATGATGTCGAGCAGAGTTACCACTAAATATATGAATACAAATAAAGTCTTTCATTTAATATATGTGTCATATCTTATACTATAAATTCATATTTTGTTAAAAACTTAGTTATTCTGTGGTTCGCATTGAAATATGTTATAAAATGTATTTATAAAGTATTACAAAAATAATTCTTAACAAAAGAAAAATGAATACGAAATCACAATAAAAGCCAATTCTTTATAATATAATAATAAATATTATTTTCCAACAAATTCTTTACATTTCTCTATTGAATATCCTTTTCCTGACTTTCATTATGAAGACTAAAATTTTTTAGGAAATGATTTAATAGAAAGTGAATTATGTTTAACATATCTTAGAATCAAAGCCATTATTTGCAATCATGAATGATGTGGATCATTTTATCTTTTCTTAGAAATAAATATAATTCTCTTTCATTATAATTTATGTCAACAAAAGTGGACTGGGTCATTCAGCTAAATGGAGATTACAGTATCTATCTATAAATAGTCAAGCAGAGCTAGTTCATTCAATGCATACGATACAAGCTAGGGCAAATTTATATTCAACGACAACATACTTGATATTTAAATTGAACTGTATCATTAATGTACCTGTATATCAAACAATGTATTAGCGCAGGAAAAAACTACAAACACTTATATATTTATAAACACGCGCTTTATAATGACCTAACCATAATCAAGGGCTGATTTCTTTTTAAAAAGATTTTTCAAACATTCACTAATTGACTGAAATAATAAATATTTTCATATTTACTATAAGTTGTCTGAATTGATCGATAGCACAAGCATGGCATTTACCCTGGCCTCATTTGCCTATATTTGTGGTCTCATTTTGGACACATTCTTAATATTCTTCGCTACACTTCAGGTGAGTTCATTCGATGAGCTCAGGACTGACTACAAGAATCCCATCGATCTGTGCGATACATTAAATCCGTTGGTTTTGCCCGAATATGGCATTCATTTGGCGCTCAATATATTGTTCGTAATGTCTGGTCAATGGCTGTCACTCTTACTGAACATTCCTTTAATCGGATATCATATTTACAAATACCAAAGGAGACCATTCATGTCTAATCAAGGCCTTTATGACCCGACAACTATCATGAATGGTGGCCAAGTGTCCCGTTCCTTTAAGGAGGGTTGGATCAAACTATTCTTCTATGTCATCTCATTCTTCTTCTATGTCTGTGCAATGATTTATTCACTCATAGACTGATTGTCTGAATAACACCTAAATTCTCAAAATTAAAGACAAAGAAAAAAAAATTATATTTATATGAATTGAAATCTTTATTAATTTCTTTATAATTATCTTTAATTATATAACAAATATTCTGTATATTCTGTACATTATATTCCAATCTTTGTTTTCCTCAATATATTCAATAAATTAATTAAATATTAATAAAAATAAATATGAAATTAAAAAATGAATTACAATATATAGCGAATACACAGAAGAAAAACAGATTCAAAAACTTTTTCAATACTTTTTTTTTATCTTTTTTGATGTAAATATAAAAAACATTATTGAGTTTCCAATAAGAGAGTAGTAAAACATTTTTTATATTTGCATTGAATTTATACAAAAAAAATTCTGTCATTTATTGTATATAATTATGTCTATAGTTATGTCGACTCGTGTTGTGTTGGCTTTAATTTGTTTTGTTTGTGAAAAATAATATTCGACGGATCGTCAGCTAATGCCGGATAAAGACCTGGATCATGATAATAATCCCCTTTAATACCCGGCACAGAACCTGTATTCAATAGAAGCTCTTTTTCTGATTCCGACCATTTATTAACAGTTTCGCGATTATTAGCTAAAAGTTCTCTCTCTTGAGCCCATCTCTGGCCGATCGCATGCTTTTTGGCGTGTCGTAGCACCCGATGCCGTTCCCGTTCGGCTACAGTTCCGTAACGAATATTCAATATATACTGCTGTATATGAATACGAATGTCAACCTAAACATCAAACACATTATTCGGTCAATAAATTAGATTAAAAAGAAATTTAATTTATTTAAGACTTCATTCATTTGATTCAATCGAATGGTATCTCAAATCATATTTATAGCCATTATATGGAAAAGCATTTGCGATGAAAACGGTTTTACTCTTCTTTACTCTCATATAAAAGGGATGCCATTAATCAAAGCTATGCAACATTAGAGTCCAGAAATCTCTTCATTAAATGCCATATCAGTGCTGAGCAGAGATAATCAAGCACCAAGCTCAGATACTTAAGTGCCAATTGAGAGGCTATCTCTGATTCTCAGTTTTGGACAGTTCTGAGCAATAATTCTCATAAGAATATTAAGAATATTCTCAATAATGTTATAAATTCTGTAGCAATAATCGGGGGTTAGTTCCGAGGATTAAAGTATTAGAGCTGACTACCTTGCTCTCTTTTACAGTGAGGCATATATCCTGAGCATAAATGGGATAAAATTAATGAAAAGAATATCATTTCTGATATGAAATTACTTCACATTCAGAATGATTGCCAACTTTTCCTCTCATCTGATTGAGTGAAGGAAAGGGAGATTTGGAGTTCAATTCAATTGAAAGAATTACAGTAAATAACTGAAGTCGCAATTGACTCAGATTTCGGCTGCAATTCACGAAAATTAGATTAAGAGCCGAGACTTGAATCGCATAAAAAACTGAGTCAAAGAGCGAAAGAGAGAAATAAAAACAAATTAAATCTCTCTCTCATTCTCTCCCATAACCAGTGCTAACCTGATGTCCACTTCCTTTCTGGTCGTCAGCTTTGCTTTCGTGGACAGTAGTGTTGACACTAGTGCTGAGTCTCTGGAGTTGAGTCAAGTCGTCGGCTACCCTCCAAGTGTTGTCTTTAACGAAATAAAAGACATCGTTTCCATGGATTACGAAATGCAAGTCAAGTAAATACGAGTTATTCAGTATTGTTGTGAACACGTCTTTCCGGATCGCATCTGCGTCCGGCGTCGACTGCACTATGGCGTGTCCGCCCACTCGCGACACACTTATGCCGTTACCGAAGGGCACGCTTTCACTGGAGATCTTATTTGTCTGAATCGATTCAAACAGATCTTCAGATTTCACCTGAAAATCATTAAAAGAAAATAAATTAATTGAAAAACAATAGAAATAAGAATTGATTGAAAACAAACTTTTGATTTGTCAAGACTTGAAACCATTGCGAAATTGTTTAGCGTTCGCTGTAGTCCACACGCAAACCCTGACACTATAGGCAGCGCCGGTAGAGTTACTTTTGGCAGCTTTAAGGCATTTATTGACTTTTCATTATTATTATTATTATTATTATAACTACTACTAAATCGACCGATTAGTCCGATATCGAAGGCAGACAAGTCTATTCCCTGGTTCTGTATCCACTTGTTCAGGTCCAACATCTTCCACCGTTCCTCTGTCGGTGCGTTTATTGGGTCGTTCCGATTGAATCGGTAGACGTGGAGTGACTGCGGATCCATTAGGTTAGACAACAATAGGTCCCAATCAGGTGTCAGCCATTGGCCCACAAGAGAGTCATAGACTCGACTATCACTGAAATGAATAAGGCCTGTCAGCGGGTCTGGGATTCCTCCTTGGAAGTCGACCGCCAAGTAGAAGGTCGGGTTCGAGTCGAACAGCACATGACCATACGGTCCTCTGTGAACCTCTTTGACCACTTCACCCCTGTGGTCGAACACCAGTAGTGGACTTCGTATTTGATCACATGCTATGTAGAAGACCTCATGATTTACCTTAAGTTCAATCAGAAATTAATTATTAAAAACTCATTAAATTTTATACTTTTTGAAGATTAAGAAAATTCTTGACATAAAGTTTGAGTACTTGAATAAAAGGCACTTAATTTAATTGACTCTACATTCTCTCAGTAATATGAAAGCATGAATATTCATGTGTCAGTCATTATTTGAATATTTTATGTAAAGTCAGAAAACTTTATTCGCATTTCTTAATGAGAATTATGTCTTAATATTAATACGAAATAAGGCTTTCATTAGCAGTAAATGATTGCTTATGAGACCAAAAAGTAACGACATTATGAATGGCCACAAGAGATAGCAGTCATAATTCATGAATAAATATATGATTTCTAATAAACGAAGGTTTAAGATGACCAGGATATACAAGTGGGCAAAATTAAGAACTTTGTCCTCAAATCATATCGGTCTCAGAAACTTAACCCAATATTGTTTAATGATATGATTGATCATCAGGCTATCAAATTATCATTCATTTATTTGAGCTAGTCTAATTTTGTTGCACACAAGTCAGTTATAAATTGTAAATTTTTAGACCCAGAACCTCCTGGTTATATTCTCGTGTCCTTATCCTTATTTATAATACAACTGTACTCTATACAGTCAGCCCAACCAATTCAATCATAACTATTAACTTTTATAAGTGAAATGCTATAATAGGGATCGCCAACGGAGTATCACTACAGTAAATAATAAGCTTTTAAACTGACAACATATACAATAGAAACTGACTCGTAGTGACGAACATCTATTTTAGAGGCACCTGAGCATCCCTTCCCATAAAAGGTCATGAAAATAGATATAAAATATTAGATAAGAGTAAATGTCAGTAAAAGACATGAAATGAATGAAATATAAATGTAAAACAACTTTCCATAACATATACATCGATCTGAACACAACTCAAATTGGTTGAGATTTGGGGCCAAACTTAGAATTCTTATAAATGAGTCCAGGGTTGAATAACGAAACTCAAACACTATGAGTGAAGGGAGTTAAATATTGAATACCTGTGTCATAAGAGGCACACTTTGATCGTCGTATATAATTGTGGTGACCCTCGCGTCTGCGTTATTGAACGTATGAGTGACCAGATTTGGGCGCAATATATCGCCGTAAAAATATTGAGTAACGTTCCCATAACTGTCTTTGCGGACAGAGAGGCGGCCGCGCGAGTCATACATATACTTGACATCATAACGACTGACCCGATTGGCTCTCATGAGTTGACCCAAAGGGTTGAATGTGAACCTCTCTTCACCCCTTTGGATGACAAACCCTTTAGCGTCTGTGACATAAGGCGTTTCGCCAAAACTGATGATCCGATCGCTTTGGTCGTAGAGAATGTCGATTCTGTTACCCATGTATTGCATTGTCGCCAAATTGGAATTGTCGTCGTAGGAGAACTTCCAGTGATCTCTTCCGGTCACTTCTGTCAGTTGTTGGTCGTTATCATAGGTGTAGTTCTGAATCCGCACTTTACTGGCCCCCAAATGGCGCATAAATGTCTTGGATTGGATGAGCGCACCGTTAGTATTGTGCGACAAATCCATTCGAAACACTTCCTTATCGGCGATGACTAACGACAACTGTAGTAAATAATGTGAGGCATCGAAGGTCTTGGAGTAAGTGGCGGTGCCGTCGGTCAAAAAGGTCTCGTTTTGGCTCTTGTCGTGGATTCGGAAGTTAGCGATCGCTTCCAGACGACCGGTGCGCTGGGCGTAGGCGTAATCAATGGTCGGAAGACTGATTGAGCCGACTTTGGCCGACATTAGCCTCAATCGGCCGAAAGGGTCGTATTGGTAGCCAAACACGAGGTTCGACAACAGGTATGAACTGACGAACTGATGCCACTGTTTCACAAGCAGAGCACCGGTATATTCATAGTTAAGCACAATTTGCTGGTCCTCGTGTCGCCACAACTCTTTGACCACAAGTCCCGTATTCTTATTGTATATATTCTCGACTTTGCCGGAGCCGAACACCATTTCCTTGAGTTGCGATCGATTGCTATACAAATAAATCAATTTTCCGAAATCGTTTGGATAGACTTTCATAATCGGCCGGTGCTCTCCGTCCAGGTATAGCACATAGGAGTTCAACAGATTATTTGATGGAAAATATATTAATTTATAGAAACCCAAAGATATTTCCAAACGGAACGTATGTTTAGTGCCTTTGGGTGTCGTTATTGCTCTGAGTCCTCCGTTTTCATCATAAGTGTACACATATTTACGACCACTTCTGAGCACAATCTTATTCGGAGACATCTTTCCGTCTTCATAGCTGTTCTTAATACTGGTGCTGTCGGAGAATCGGATCTCAGATAAGTGGCCCATTCGGTCGTATGCATACGTCTCCGAGTGCTGGTCCTCCTGCCAGCCCGAGAGGCGTCCGAACCTATCGTACATCATATTGAGCGGTAAACGACTTTCTTTGGGCAGCCATTGGACCGGTCGGGACGAGTCATCGTATTGGACGAACAGGAAGGGACGCCTGGAGTTGTTGTACAGTATCTCTCTGTTGGCGATCCAGTCGTACTCAACGCTCAGGAATTGGGTGTCGTTTATGACGAGAATCCTCTCTACGGCCGCAATATTTCTGTCTCTTTCTGTTCTTCTGTTATACTTCACGTCATAATCCCAACCAATCCATGGCTTCTGTGAGTTCGGTGTCATAAGTGTCTGTCTCATCAGCACCGGGAACATACCGGCCTGAACGGGAAGGTATGAGAGAAGCACTTTATGCGGCTGTGCCTCCCAGAAGATGGTGTCTTTCCAGGGCGTCTCCACTTCTATGGAACCGTCCAAATGCACGAATGTCTTCAATTCAAAGCCATTCTCATACGTCCTGAACGACTCGCCCCTCACTTTCACTATTGTATTCTTCGTCTGTTCCGACTCAGCGGACGAATCGACGGTAGAAACCAGAGCTCCGTTTCGGCTGAAGTCAAAGGTTAATTCGGTGGCCAAACCGGTCGGCTTTATATACCTGACCAGACGTCCGCTCTGGTCGTAGAAGTAGAAAAACGAATGTCCGGCTGAATCTGACCGCGAGATCAATAAACCGGATGAATCGTAAGTGAATTTTGTGGTCAAATTGTCCGGATTTATAAACTGTTCCAGGAAACCCTGTTTATTGGTCAGCACTCGACACTTCTGACCTCTGGTCGTTTCAATTGTATGCAAACTATTGCCGGAGTCTCTAATAAACGACACTTTATTACCGGACGCGTCGGTCACTGCACTTAGTTTACCGAAACTTGTGTTGACGTTATATAAGAACGTATAGAGCGATCGGCCGGTAATTATACTTCTAGTGGTCGTGTGCTGACCGTATTTGTTGAATATATACAGTTCCTGTCCGTCCGGAAACGCTATTTGAAACTCAAACTGTTCGTCCGGTTGTGGTATGTAAGGCACGGCTGACAGGATTCGGAGATTACCCGAGTCGGCCATATGTAAGACACCATTACTTGTGAGGGTTAGCGCTGTTATCGATACCAGACGTGTGTCGCGCGCCAGCAGTACTACCTTTTCCTATGAAAATTCAAATTTATTTTTAGTTAAAATAGGTTTAAAACATATAAATATTTAAATTTATTGAACACTATATTCAGTAAAATAGTAAATAATAGATCTGTGGATAAGAGTATGGATAAAAAAAATAATCCCAAACAGAATCTGAAACCAAAGAATAGTAAAGAAAATCCTAAACAGAGTGCAAATCACAAACAAAATCAAAATAATCCGAAAAACAAAGAAAAGAAAAACGAAAAACCGATAAAAACTGACGATAAGAATAAACAAAAGAAAGAAACGTTGGATAAAAATAGTGCCAAAAAGAGTGGCGAAAAGTCACCGAAGGAATCGGCGAATAAAAGTAGTGCCAAAAAGAGTGGCGAAAAGTCACCGAAAGAATCGGTGAATAAAAGTAGTGCCAAAAAGAGTGGCGAAAAGTCACCGAAAGAAACGGCGAATAAAAGTAGTGCCAAAAAGTGTGGCGAAAAGTTACCGAAAGAATCGGTGGAAAAGAAGTCCTCGAAAGAGAAGAATACAAAGAATAAGAGCAAAGATTCGGATAAAAAGGGTTTAATAAAAGCAAAAGTATTGCCCAAAACCACGAAGAAAGCACTGATACCTCACAGAGAATTTGAATTAAGTGTCAAAAAAATTAAGAAATTAGAGGATAAGGGATACAGAGATTTGATTGAAATAGGTCAGGGGTCATATGGAAAGATATACAAAGCTAAGTCGGATAAACATAAAAAACGAGTTGCCATTAAAGCCATTGATTTGAATCGATTGTCGCAAATGTTTTTGGAAAAGTTCTTAAGCGTTGAAATTGAATTAATGAGAAAACTACCCGACCATCAAAATGTGGCCAAATGTTATGAAGTGATTGAAGGAACTGATGACCACATGTATAGCACAACTTCAAAGAATACAATAAATAAAATCTTAAAATACAATATTTTCTATCCTTTGATAAGACTCTACGAAGTTATGGATCTCTACCCGAATGGAGACCTTTATGACTATCTTCTTAAGAGGCCATACATTCCCGAACGACAGGCATGTATTTGGTATAAACAGCTAATAAGTGGTCTGGAGCATATACACAAGAACGGTTATGCGCACCGGGACATTAAGAGTGAAAATCTGTTGCTGGATGATAAATATGTTATCAGAATAATTGATTTCGGATTCTGTTGTCGACTAAGATATGAAACGAAAGTAACAAAAGAAGAGAATTCTGTGACAAATAGTGAACCGGAAGAATATCCGAGCAAAACATTTTGCGGAAGTTATATTTACGCCTCACCTGAACTACTGAAAGGACGGCCATATTTGCCAACTATGGAAGATATTTGGTATAAAACTATTGAATAAAAACTATAAAATCTAATCGTTTTCCGATTCTCTGACTAATAATCTTTTGGTTCAGGGGTTCTGGAGTTATATTATATGTAATGCTATTCGGATCCTATCCTAACGATGCGACTGAATTGGAAAAGTTTATCCGAAAAGACGATCACTTCATCGAAATACCCACATATCCTGAAGTGTCCTATGAGTGCAAAGAACTTCTGAACAATATTCTGGTTAACGAAAGAAATAGATATTCGATAAACAATATCAAAGAAAGCGATTGGTTTAAGAAGGAATGGGAGGAACAGGATTTGGAACAGGATATGGATATTAACTATTATTTCCAAAATCTCAATATCCGTCGCGTAGAAACTGAAGCATTCACTGTAATTGAAGGCTTGGCCGAAGAACAGGCCGAAAGTGAATCTGATCTCAAGCATCCGACAGATCTTAAACATTAGTTAAATTGAATTAAAAATTATAATAATTTATAAAACATTTAAAATAATAATCAAAAATAATTTTTGCAATAAATAATCAAAAGTTTAGAATTCAATTCAATTGATTAGAATTGAGTCCAAAATAGATTTGAAAAAACAAAACAATAAATAAAATGGTTGTTTGAAATAAAAGTTTTAAGAAGTGCGTGAATCGGGAAGTGGTCCACGAATTGCTCTATACCTCAAACTCATTGGGCTGTTGCAAGAGGCCGGACATGCTCGGAAGAGCACAGGTGCAATTTTGAGCACTGATATCCCTGCACATTTCAACCGGACACGATTGCCTTGTATTGGTTTTCTTGCCGGCAAAATGAATGAGTTCTCCCTCTTGTGTCAGAGCCCGCACCCGATTGATGCCATCGTCAGACACTTCAGTGACGTAAAGAATTCCTACAGAATATCGAATCCAATTGTTTTCGTTGAAAATATGGCCACAATTGTCACAACAAATAAAGACAATTTACCCGTCGGTCCAAATGCAAAGTTAGCAAACATTGCCGAGTGTTGGCTATCATTGTATCCGTTCGTTCGGCCATTCGTCTGATTACTATTGCGCTGACCTTCGGGTGTCTTACAATAGGCAGGACTGCCAGCAATAACCATAACCCTGCGATCCGTTGCTAACTTCAAGACCATGTGGTCGTCAATGAAATACAGTGAGCCCTCCAATGGATTGATGGCTACGTGTGTCGGCCAATGAAGTTTGATCTGAACAATGGATTGAATGTTAATTATGTTTTTAAAAGCGATTCAATTGATTGCAGTCTGACTTCATTGACAGGAAGTGTTCCTTTGCATGGAATGGGTTTCCACTGTTTCTGATGATTCCGATCCCCAATAATTGTGTGCACTATTCCGTGATTGTCGACCATTCGGATACTGTTTCCATCAGCGAAATAAAGTGAGCCATCGGTTGCGAATGCCATTCCTTTCGGGTATATAAGACGGGCCTCTGGAGCCGGTTTGCCATCACCGCACTTGAGCGGGTCGTGTGGGAAACAACGGTCACCGTTGCCGACCACTACATCCAAATTGGTTTCGGGATCTTCTACTTTGTCGAGTCTGACGATTACAAAGATATGATTATTAATAAGTATTTCTCAATATTTGAATTGGTTTTGAAAATCAAATATATTTACGAATGAATTCTCAAAATCTGATGCTTTTCTGGATCTGATATATAGAGGTGACCGTCGATTGGACTCAACATAATGTGGTATTGATATGAATTGCGGAGGTTTTTGTGTTTGAAGACAGTATACACTTGTCTTTCAGGGGTTATTCTGCGGATCAGATTGGCGTCGCCGACATATACACTACCATCCGGTCCACTGGTCAGCGCAATTGGCGACAGTAGTCTATTATCACGCGCTAAACCATTGCATTCCTGACCACAAATCAAATTTCTTGGCAACCCATTGCCCATAAGCACAGATATGACCCGCGGCTGTTGTTTAAAGAAAACAGTAGTTCCGTCGCCCTTCTGGAGCACCCCTTCATGAAAGTTGTAGCGGTGGTGAATGTCCAGATTCCAAGAGCCCAACTCTGATATGTCCATATCATAGCCTCTCAATGTAGTCGAGAGAGCCGTCCAAATGGTTTGTCCGCAATCTTTGTACACATATCCGACAAATACTAGAAATAAGAGAAAAATTAGTCAAAAAATGATAGGAATTGGAAACAAATAAATTCAATGATTGATTGCAAACCTTTGGCGACTGTAATGCCATAAACTTTTTGCTTATAAATATTTCGTTTATTCCAAGAGTAGGTGTATTTGATGTCGGGGTCGGCTTCGAAGGTCTTCTCGAAAAGTATGCCTTCAATGACAATACGCAAGAGAACCAGACGTAGTGTTTTCGGTATCACTGATGGTGTCAATTGGACATGTATTGTCGATAGATAGCCTTGGCTATAGCTACTGTGGTAGACCAGGTGCAAATGTGAGCCAGGAATGGCCAGACTTTCTTGTAGGACCTGATTGTATGCAAATTTATTAATACTTTTATTCTCACAAACTGTTTGAATCGTAGCTGAATTTAATTATGAATTCAGTGAAGAGAAATGGGAGGAGAAAAGGGAAGGGAGAAAAGAAAATCTGATTCACTTTTACAGTGAATTAAATTTGAAATACGATTCAGAACTTTCTTAAACTTTTTGAATGAATTTTTTTATTTATTGTTTTTTATTTATGCCTTGAATTGAAGCCATAAATCAAACTATGATTTAATGCTTTTGTATTGAATAGAAATGAGAAAAAATCGTCAAAAAATCTAAAAGTCATATAAGTTTCACATATTCTCTCATTTTTATATTTATATTATTTTTCGCTGAATTTATTGCTTCGAAATCATGGCTTGAATTTGATTAGAGAGCAGAAACTGACCTGAGTTTCAGCAATCACAGCACTGTTCTCCGTACAGCCTCCCTGTGCTCCGGGTCTTAGGCTCTCATGTAGTACTGGTTTCATGAGATCGTATTCGTGTTGAAGACAATGCCATAGACTCTGAGTTTGATTGCGTTTCTTATCGCTTATCATAATTCCGACGCCTATAGAGAGTATAGAGAGTACAGAGAGTGTGAGACAAATACATAAATAAGTTCTGAAATGTTATGACATTTATATATGAGTACAGCTCTGACGGCAAGACTAATAAGAGCGCAGAACAACATCAAAGACTACATCACTATTCATGTCAGTCGTGTAGCGAACCTGTATTAAAGGGATCTGCAAGAGAGCCATCCGTGTCGTCTGTCGGCGCCGATGACATGACAACCGGATTCAACATCACTATAATGTCATTCCAGGGAACAACGACTGTCCGCTTAATGGGATGAAATGGATTTCGCTGGAACTGTAGTGCGACGGCACCGCCACCGTTGACCAGTATATCGAACCTGGAGTATGCCATTAGATGAACGATCAGCCAATGCACGTGCAATCAGGCAGAAGCGACGGCACAGTTATTCGGATATTTTCAGATGAGATGTAGTGTAAGGAAAGGGAGATAAATATAGTGAAGGAAAAAAGTTTTAGAGCTTTGGACCTAAATCTGTGGAAGACTACAGATCAGAAATTCATACCATCCATCTCCTCGGGTGAGAGTAAAGCCAAATTGTGGATCAGTAGCAACACTGACGCGGATCCCAATAAGTCCATTGCCTTCACGGCTAATAACTTGGCCGCGAATAACACTGACTCGACTACAGGGGGAGAGAAAGACAGAGAGAATTGTGAGGCGAATGTGAGTGGAAGTGGATATGCAATAAAAACATTAGTCGAGTAGTGCAGCAGAAATAGTGGCGAAAATTCTGAGATATATTAGATTTAAACTAAAATTGATGACTGTTTTAAGTTTTCGTTTCACGATCTTTATCGGCACTGACTATAAACATAGTTAAGCTAATGGTTCGAAAAGTAAAAGTATTTTTCAGAGGAAAAGGAATTTTTGCGAAATAAAACTTAAGAACAAAACAAAAGCCGAGGAATAAGAGTCTTGTGCTTTGACACCGATTATTGCTATTCATATATTTTAATGTAATTTATAGATAAGTGAACGAGAAGTGAATATCAGAAAAAGAGAGCCAAAAAAATAGTAGAGAATAAAGTATTTATACTAAAAAAAACTGCTATAAAAATATTCGCCGCAATGAGAGATTACTGGACAGAAAATTATGTGTAAAGGGAAAGGTATGCGATAGAAGAGAGAGACTATTATTAGAATTAATAGCTGTATATATTAAATAAGAATAGACTGAAAAAGAGAGAGAGAAAGAAGTTAAGAGAAAATTGCATAAGAATTGGTGTTGTCGTGCATTAACTTAATTTGAAATATACTGTATTTAATAGTCTCGGAGGTCAGAGAAGTAGAGCTAAGAATTGCATAAAAAAAATTTTCTGTAAATGTTTGCAAATTTTATAGCTTTTAGAGTAAAAAAAATCTTTAATCTAAAGCATCTGAAGATAAGAAGTCAAGCGAAGAGAAAGTGTTTATAAGATTTCATCCAAAAAAAAAATGGTAATCGAAAGCAATTTTGAGAATAAATTTTTTTGAGAGATGCAATTTTGTATGCAGTTTTAAATTTGGCACCGGTAGTCTATTCGATTGGATGGGTTGCATGCTCACTAGAAGATTGCACTACTACACTCATAAATGGCAATAGAGAATCGGGAGGGAAGAGAATGTGAGGGAGAGAGAGAGTGGGAGAGTATGAGAGAGAGAGAGAATAAATACTGTTTGCATAGTTACAACTGAGACTGCACTGAGCAATAGCACTGAACATTTCATTTAAAATGCATTAGAATTTCTGTTCGGATAAGGTTTCGGAGAATCAATGAGAGTATTGTATCGAATGGGAGAATGTTTATAGAGATAGATAGAGGAATGGGAGAGATGGGAGTGGAGGCCAATTGTTGGCGAATATAATTGGAGAGGAATGAGAGGAAAAGTTGTTGGGTTTTGGATCGATTGGTGAGATACAGATAAGACAGCCAGAGGCAGACAGAGGCAGACAGAGGGGACTGAAGCCGATCTACAGACACAGAAACTAATACAAACATAACATATGCGTTACAATCAGGGCTTTGGATACAGACATAGATATATTGATAGAGAGAGACCTACTTCTCTGTGCCATCTTATCCAACACAAGACATGAGAAGTGGAATATAAAGAGACAAAAATCACATTCAATTGTCTTCTCATCGTTTAATGAGATTCAGTGCAAGTGTTTCGGTTGTGTTCAACATTCAGACACAGATAGAGACAAACATATAGTCAAAACAGCCAAACATTATTCAAAAAGAGCGCTTTGAGACTAAATAATTAGACATTAATTAGAGAAATGAAGAAAATTGAGAGCAGTTTAACATTTAAGCAAAAAATAGTCAAAAACATTATGTATTTGTTCTTTGTTTCGTTGAGAAAACATTTGGGAAAAAACATTTGAAAAGTTAATGCACACAAACATTATTGAAAGATAGAGACAGAAAAATAATAATCAACTCAAAGGATTTGATTGAAGGCAGTGAAGCCACTGTCGCAACTCTGGATCAGATCAAAGTCAACGTCGATATGAAATATGTATTTATAAAAAAAAAGTCATATTTTGTTTCCGACATTTAATTAGGTTTTATCTGCTTTTAGTTTTTAGTCGAAAATATTTAGTACGGATTCTGTCATCATATTTAAGTCAGGATAACATTTTTCTATACTACAGAATATTACAGAATATTCTGCAAAATTTATATTTTCTAATTATTAGCAAAAGATAGAGAATTGATATATATTTTTAATGCGAATCATAAAAAGATAAGCGGATTAAGTGATAGATCTATTTTCGGGCGAAATAAAAGCTAAAAAAAACATCAAATCGATGAATGTATCGATCGATAGATAATGTATTTTTGACAATATATGGGTATAAATATTTTGAGAGCAGCGGGAGTAAGTATACTGAGCGGGGGAAATATGATCATAGTATTTCTGCCCAGAACCGGCACAGCAGCGAAGTCTTTAAAATGAGAATATATATGAGAAAAGAAACAAAATAAGAATATATACAAAAAAATAAAAGTCTTATATCAGACACACAAGAAATATAAGTTAAAAAAACATAAGAAAAAACTGAAGACTTTTAACCAAAAAAAAAAAGTAATAATAAATAAAAGCCAAACAAAAACTGCTAAACCCTATGAGTAAACCCCTGTATATAAAAAACGAGTTATTGATTGGAACATAACTTGTAAATCGAGAGGTGCTCTGAATCAATTGTAAGCTACTATTTCTCCATTTCACTTCACTTTTCACTTCTAATTCATTTCTATTTAGTGTAGCACTGGTAGCACTGGTAGTGGTATTTTTGGTTAATGGAGGCACAGAAATACTCACCTCTGTTTGAAGGCACTCCAAAACTGACTGCACGGGTAGATTGAGAATAGAGATTGAGATTATTGTGAGTTTGCGATTGAATGATGGGATGAGTTATGATTTTATTTTTATACATCGAGGGGTGAAATAGAGTAGAGATAAAAGAGAAGAAAAGAAGAGATGAATAAAAAAATTATAAACAAATTTACTCAAACATGTGATTGAATATTGATTTTTCCTCAAAAAGCAAAAAAAAGCTATAATTTTCTGCTAAAAAAATATTATAACAAATAGTTTTCATAATAATTATGATTTTTTTTCTTTAATGTATCGATTAATGGGAATAATGATGAAACAAATGAAAATTAATGGAAAAATAAATAATTTTTGACATAAAAAATAGAAAAAAGATTTAAATGAATTGTTTTTATTAATAGGAAGTCGGAAATGGAGGAAATGAAGCTTCAATTTTATATGAATTTTATATATAATTGAGTTTCTAAACCAATGACTAAATCAATTCAAAACATTACTAAAACATTCAAATCGACTAAAACTACTTAAATGGGCAAAAAAGGTGAATAAAGCAAATTATGTTCAAATGCAAACTCAGGTACTATGGGTAGGGATATCAAAAGTAACAAAAAAACTAATAATAAATATAAACCAATAATAAGAATAAATCTGTTTTTATACAAAAAAATAAGAATATTCTATAAAAGCCAAACATAAATAGAAAAAAATTCTAAACATTTACCGAATTCTACCGAAAAAATATCTAAAATATAAATATATACAAAAAGCAATATAAGAATGCATTCATAACATAAGGATTTTGTTTATATAAATATATGACCAAAAATATATTTTATTCGATACTATGAAATAATATGATAAAAGTAAGTAAGGCTGCATTATGTTTATTATGCTCTGGTTTGTAGAACAGAGAGGAATATAACGAATATTACGTTATGTATAGAATATTATATATATTTTTAGAGAAGTTTTTTTTATGCCATCACCTCATAAAATACTTATAGGCATATTAAGCATACATAACGGTCTGCTAGTATATAATACCTGTGCTGTAAATATATAAGAATGTGAATATAATAAAAGAGGAGTTAGTTTTTCCAGATTTTTTATGGTTACATAAACTTATGGCAGAGTTTATGTCTATAAACAGTAATGTTTAGTCGTTTAGCAAACATTACATTATTTTTTGTTGTAATATATAAACATTTGTCTGAGAAAAGGGGGCTTTTGTGCTGTTGACAGGTGTCAAAAGCGATACTACCGATACTACCAACAAAAATACAACAAAATATAATACTATAATAATAATAAGAGAAGAAGAATATTATAGAAGAATAGAACTGATAGGCAGGACAGTGGCAACACTGCCTCGTGTGTCGTGAATGGGTCTGAATGGGTCTGGATATATGGGATAACAGAACAGATACAGAGAATAAGAATTGAGAATAAGAGACAGAATTCGAGAATAAGAGACAGAATTGAATTGAATAAAGAAAAATAGAAAAGCAATGGAAAAGTGGAGCGAATGAAAAATAAATAGGAAAAAAATGTTCCAGACACAAAATGAAATAAAATTCTTTAAGGAAAGGATTGGATTTATATAAATATAAAATTAAGGAAAAAGTATTGAATGGAAGAAAATAGTGATCAGAAAAATGATAAATAGGTGTAAATAGAGTGGAAATAAAAGAGCGATAAAAACATTTGAGAGAAAACTCATTGAGAAAAAAGTTTATTTTAAGAAAAATAAATAAAAAAATATATATTTTTGTGTGAAATAAGCTATAAATTTCGGCACACGATAAACACATAATGCAGCTCAAGATGAGTTTTAGAGAAAAAAATAATAATAAACTATAGAATGTAATGCACCACAAGTTGACGAGGGATTGCAATTGAGAGAGACATTAGATTTTTTAGTTAAACATTACTCGGAATACGAGTTTGTATTTTAAATACATTGCATGAAATGGTGCGAAGATATTGTATGAATAAAATATTTTTATGAATGAATGAGAATAACATATAAAACACATATAAAATGATGGGAACATAAAGGGTGGGAATCGGATCATATTGTTCATATATTTGTACTATGCTCATTTTTTTCTTAGTCTTAATGTTTTTATGGCTAGAAGTTTAGTTTAGGTTAGTTTTTCTTCGAAAGCATTTTATATTTTATATGAAATGTAGTGCTTATGAAGTGATTTATCACAAAAAGTATTTTTTCTTAGTTTTTGTATTAAATATTAGTTTTTTTGCATTTGTTTCATAGAGTCTGTAATCCAGACCCACCTTAAAAAATAATCAAAAAAAATATTTAATGTTTTTATATGTGAACAAAATGTTTGTCATTTATATATAAAAACAAAATTTAATTGTATTATAAATAAGATTTTTGGCTAAACTTTCAGTAAAATCAAATATAAAGTAAATTAAAAACAAGAATATGTTTAGTTTTAATGACTTTTTCTGTGTTGTAATAAAAATATTCGTAATATTCGTTAGAATTTATGGATAATTTGTTCCACAATAAAAAAAGATCCATTTTTTCTGAACCATTAATCAGTTGCATAGATCTGAGCCATAGATCCAATGATGCGGTCATTATATAACAGTTATTACACTCTCTATTATTCTGAGCAATAATCCAATAGAATATAATAGAGAGTAAAGAATAATGTGTTGGATATGTAAATGCAATTGCATTGGAGTCATGTGGAGGACTGTGAGGTCTGTCCAATCGGTGCTTACCTTTCGGAATACTCATCCTTATGGGCATAGCTCTGAACACTGGACTCTTCGATCAAGAATTTCATCTTCTGGTAGAAACTGGCGGTCACTGCAGGCGGTTGTTTGCGTAACAGTATGTCCAACGGATCGGGACTTGTTATGCACATCAGTGACTGATGACTATGTGATCAAAGGTATGGATAGGAAGTGCAAATCAATGAGAAAATGCAGACCAAAAGCAGGTTTTATAGACATTATTAGTCAGTTCGTTGTGTTTATGCGATAATAAGCCATAAAAATAGTAATAATTAAATAAAATAATAATTCTGTCAAAAGCTGACTATAATTATGTCCAATGAATCTAATAATGTCTTAGAAAGTACTGCGAAAGCAGTTATCGAATGAAAAATGTTTGGAAAACCAATAAAAATCTCTAATTAATCAGTGAATTAATGGCTAATATAAATATTCAGGGCTTATTGTCGCCAAACATGGAATGGAGTCAAGTGTAACGGCTCTCTCGCTCTCCTAATTACCAGTGATCACGACTACAGCACTCGCTGTCCGCACAATCAGATAAGCCGTCTGTGAGAGGATAGCAAACAGAATAAAAGCAATTAAATTAATTGAAATATTGATTCAAAACTACATCAAAGTCTACAATAATAGCAGTCATTGCAGTAAACTATTGTAAAGTTAGTTGAGTTTAGGAATCAGATTCTGATAACGTATCCAAACAACAGAACAGAACCCAAAAAAATATTCATTATCTGAGTTCTGTTCGGTATATGAGTTATGCAAATAAAGTATATTTTTATTTACATAACATCGCGAACAACAAGACTATACAAACCATTATCGTTGTCAATGTCATCGGCACAGTTGGTCTCCTGTGGCGCCGAGCAGTCTCTGCCACCCCATCCATCTCTGCATCTGCACATCCATTCCTCATTGCGACGAACACACTCTCCATGACTGGAACATCCTTTGGGACAGCCGTCTGTATATTGTGCACAAAAACATGAAAAATGCATTTAAGACACAAAGAATTTATTGGGTTTTTCCGCTATTACTGAGTATTACTCCGAAACTCATTCAGAGAATTAGATTTTATTGTTGTGTCAAATATCAGAGTCAATCACAATCGCATACCTAGAGTACAGTGCCTTCCCATCCAACCTTGAATGCAAATACAGGTGCCATTATTGCACTGGCCATGTTCCAGACACCGGTGATCACATGTCTGCTCATCACATCGGGATCCGTGCCATCCATTGTCGCAATTACAACGACCGGCTTCACAGACGCCGTGAAGACCACAATCGAGATTACATTTGGCTGTAATGAAGACATATTGCGGACACATATTAGCCAATGTTATTCAGGGCTCGAACTGACAAACAAACGGATTAATTGTTTGCTTTCAGATAATTATGACATTAGAATACAATACCGATATCACAGTTAGAACCAGTAAAATGAGGAAAACAAACACACTTTCCAGAGTCCAGATCGTAAACACCTTCATATGTGTCACACAAACCAACGGAGAAGAAGAACAACAGAATTGAATCACATATTAGTCATTAAGAGACAGAGATTAGCAGAAAGAGTGAGAAATAAATATAATGTATGTGTCGTTCGGCTAATCAAATAAAAGCTTTCAAAACAGAGGCCATCAGCTTCTCGAGCCCGGGAGGACGAAGAGTCAAGGGGAAATTTTGACCAAGGAGGTCTAGAATTAATTTAGAATAGCATCATGGGTGTGATATTCCAATTAACCCGGAAGAGGGTATGCTTTTAGTATTTATTTCTAGAGTTCAACCAATTTTCAAATAGAAGAGATGCTTAACCCCTGTTCACCCCCTGTACACCCCTTTGAAGACCTCTGCTTTCAAACAATAGTTGGAAATGAAAATGAATGGCAAATAACTTATGGTAAGGAAGGGCTGGCATACAAGTGAAGGCACGAAAGCCATGTTTATTATTAAATGTAATTCTAGTAAATGGAAGGGAAGTGTTGAGAGGACAGGCATACAGTTCAGTACATACCGTGTTGGGAACAATTCGGAAAGAATTGACTCAATCTCTGGTCTGAATCACTACAGTTAATGCCAGTCCAGCCCACTTTGCACCAGCACTGACCGTCAATACAGGCTCCGTGACTCGAACACAACGGGTCTAAACAGTCGACTGAACAGAATTGAAACGAAAAGAATTGATAAAGAATTTGAAGAAATGTTTTAGAAATCACTCATTGCTTATAATTAGACAATCGATAAGAAAGTATTCAAAGGATGGAGAAGTGGGCGAATTAAAAGAGAAAGGTAGTTTAGCACTGATTAATAGTTGTAGAAGGAGTGAAGTATTCAGGAACAAAATCGCAATTTTCTACCTGATTACAAACATTAGCCTGGACAAAAAAACTAATCAGTTTCTAGTCAACTTTTAGAGGGTTGCCAAGTACCTATGAATCAATTATATGTGACGCACCGGTACAGATTTATTGCAATAGGAATTTGCTTACTATGTACTTATTGAATGTGCCCTAAATATAAATAGACTGATAGTACGAATAAACTCAATCAAACGCAACATTTGTCTGATTAGAAAGGAATCCCAGTTATAGAACAGTTAGCCTTTGCTAGTCTTTTATCCTTTGATATATTTTTTTACTCTTTTTTCTTGAGATGTATTTTCTGACGTGAATTAAAAGGTAGAGAAATAAGAGAGTAGTAAAGGGTATCGAAAAAGCTATTGTAAGTCTAGCGTCAAATCGATTGCTATTTTTCTCTTATTCTACTCTCGAGTCGAGTCACACGAATACAGTAGTGATTGTAAATACAAAAATAAAATACTAAAAGAAGAAGAATAGAGAGAATAGAAAATAATGGTCACAACAGTCACAACAACTTCGCTATTATAGCCTAAGAGTCAATATCTGACACAAAACAAAAAACAAAGTAAACAATGAGTTCAGGAAATGAAATAAAACCTTAATTTCTCTATACTTTTCCCATTCATATACAAAGCCTATAACTATAGACACGACAGGATTGGGTCTATCAGTGAATCGATCGGCTATTCTGTTCAGATGTTTAAAAACAAATCAATTAATTGCTTATAATTAGCAGAAAAATAATTAATGGATCGGACAGTGAAGCGGACAGTCATTCTGCCTTTGTGTCGATATAAGCACCAGTAGATTAGATCAAATAATAGTATATATGATTTGTCAGACATAAGACATACCAATATCACAACTGTCGCCCCGAAAGCCACTCAAGCACTGGCAGAGGCCGGACACACACTTGCCATGTTCATTGCAATCTGTTACCTCGCACTCACTCGACCTCACTGTGCATTCGGGTCCTTTCCATCCGGTCTCACAGCGACAGCTACCCTGAAGATAGCGGCCGTGACCTCCACATAGCACAGGACATACATCTGTTCAATGATTTGGAGTAAATTAGCGATCGATTAGTTTTTCTCTTAATTATTGATTAATTTAAAATCCAATGAACTCACTGTCGGCGCAGTCGTGTCCGATATAGCCTTCAGATCCAATGATAAGATTTTTAATTAAATGTAATAATCGTTTATATGGTATAAGAGCTGATCCCATACCTGGAAAGCACTGGCATTTGCCTAAATGACAGTTTCCGTGATTATGACAATTGTTTGGACACATTGTCGGCACTTCTTCTATACATTGATTAAATCAAAATCAAATCATTTTAAGTATTAGTTTTTCGGAAACTCAGAAATTGATTAATAAAAGAGAATTGTTTTTATCAATAGATTGTATTAATTGTTTGAAACTTGAGCCGGCACATGAGCCGGTACATGAATAAGGCATAGTTCTTATTGATTAATTAGTTTACAGTACAGTACAGTATTTGCATAGAAACAGCCGGTAATTACAGTATTCTGTTCTGTATTCGCAATGTAGGATAGAATGTTGAACACGACAACTGAGCAAGGTTCAAATTTCAAAGCAACCAGAAGAATATTCTGTTTATACAGTACTCATTTGTAAAATGTATTCTTATTTAATTAATTTGATACTATGAACAAATTGGAAGTACAAATAATTTTAGGACATAATGAGTAAGTTAGTAGCCGAGCACAGGTAGAGTAAGTCTAGTCGGCTCTGATGTGCTGTTTTGCACAATCATTACATTAATTTCATTCTAACGATAATCTCATTACAAGAATTAGTGTAAGTCTTAAATAATTGAAATGATTGAACCGAATGAAAAACATAGTCAAACACAACTAAATCTGGCTAAAGGACAGGTCAGTAATGCTCTTTAAGGCTCCAGCAACTTTTTATAAGTTTAGGATAATTTCTGATCAATTCAGCGTAACTTCAATTTTAATTAAACATTTTTTAACTTTCATCAGTGAAATCTCTCTTTAGGTCCTATTTTCTTAATTGTCCTGGGCTTAATAATTTATTACTTTCAAGCTTGATCATCTTTACACAATGAAGATGATAAATTCAAATGCACTGCACTGTATGTGAAATCCTATTAATGATTACGTCTAAGACATAAAAAGACTTATTTTTCTCAATTGATTATTAATGATAAGACGAATACGAAAATAGTTTAGTTTAAAGATTAGACAAATGTTTTCATTAATAATTCAAATTAATTATAGAAAATATTCGTTTTTATGTCTGAAAGCGTGTGAATAACCACTTCAGAGAAATTTATGTCATTTGTATGGCTGTCGGTATGTTTGGCTGACATTAGGAAGACGTGTGTCTGACTGGCAATCAGATCAGATATATGTGACTCGGATTCAAGTAATTATAACATAATTACACTTTTATTTTCGTACACAAAAACACTACTAATTATATACATTACAGACTGACTGTGCGCTAAAAAAGCGAAATCTAAATGAAAGTAATTTAGGATTTTTTTTCAGTTCAATTGGTTTCCAGTTTTTTGGGTCAAAAAATAATTTCGAGAGTAAAACAATTTCGTAAATGAAATGTAAATGCAATGTAAATGCAATTCCGGCTCAGAATTGGAATAAAAGAGTTTTTTTCATACGAGTGTTAATGACTTACTGGCGATATTAGCAGTCAATACCAGTGGGACGGTCTCATCTACATCGTTTATAATGGTTAGATACCAAGCTCCCGGTTCGAAGTACTGTAACAGTTCTACATCTGATGATTGCTATCGAAACAACATTAATATTATAGGAATTAAATAATTAATTAATTAACTTATAATGAATGCGAAAAATATGCTTTAAATATAATTTTCGTTTTATATCTAATCTTTTTGTTTTCATTTTCAGTGCATTTATATTCAATAAAAGGAGTAATAATTACTTTAATTAATGAAATAATTGCTTAGTTTTTCAAATCAAATGATAGTAAGCCTACAGAAAGAGAGCAAAACTGTATAAAAATCTCTTTTAACTGATTTAATGATAGTTCAGGAGAAAAACTAATCTAAAAGATTGGATAAAAGTTTTGCTTCAAAATAGAAAAAAAGAAGAAAAACCTAATATAACAGTGCATTTCAATGGATTATATATTTTTTCTGTTGCTGTAAAATATTTATTGCTATTCCCTGAGACTACTTATGAATATTTATTATATATTTTTATAGAATATTCTGCAGAGAATTCAATGCATTTACAGATCAATAGCCAGTAATCTATTCAAACGGCCAGTTCTGGTGCACTGATATTATGCTTTGGTTTGGGATTGTATTGTTTGGTCAGAATTTAATATTAATACCTGTGCTTCCCGTTTATATAGCTTTTGAGACTTGTCTTGACTGATCACTTCTAGCATGTGGTGTGTGGTCAGAGTCGGCGGTTCGTTCTTACGGCCAAACAGTGCTAGTCTTGCGTTTGTGGGCACAGAGAATGTGAACCTCAAAAAGGCGGCGTCGGGTTGACTGAACCAAGCGCTGTACGACTCGTGTGCTTCAAGTGTTAGGGCCAGAGAGTCAACACCTAATCTAAGTTCAACAAATTCGATCGGATCGCGTGGTATCAGTGCTAAACAGTTGGATGATAGAGTGCCTGTGCCATTGGGTGCGCGAAGAAGAAGAATATATCATCTCTTAAACACATTTTCATTAAATATCTATATATTTATACATATTTTTACTCTAATATAAAAATTGGTTATTTTTCAGGATTAAAGTGAAAATACTTGAACAGAATGTCATTTATTATATATTTTTTATATTATTTTTTTCTCTTCTCGTCTTCTCTCGGGTTAAATAAGAGAGCGAACGGAAAAGTAAGTGAAAATACTTGAACTACAAAAGTGAGTCTAACTATTAGTCTTATGTCTAAAAATATATTATAAAATGAAAAAAAAGTATCGGAGCGTAAAAGTAAAACCTAATACTTCTTATGTAAGAGCTCTGTGTCTTTCAACGTCTAATAGTTATTAAGGATTAATGAAATTTTGATAAAAATGAAAGTTTTTTAAAAGAAAAAGAGATTATATTTGTTAAGAAAGAAAAATATTAATAAACTTTAAATATAATTCTAACCAATGGTTGTTCCGATGACTTCGCTGCCGGCGTTGATGGCAGCTGAAGACTCCATGTCCTCCACCACAATACAGGGAACTTTTGAGCTTTCGGGTGGAATTATTAATGAATTCATCGCTAATATTGAAAAATAAGTACAGAATAAAAGTGAAAAGTATTAGTGAAACGAATAATTCCATAAAAATAATGGTTCAGATCATTAATTATTTGATGAAAGGTTGCAAACAACAACTTATCGTTAGTATAAAAGATAGAGAGAGTTAAAGAAGTAATTAATTTTAGTGTTAAACTAACCGCACATAAGATATGTGACGATTGCGAACATTACTAAACATATAATCGTCAGTATAATAGTGGAGAACCTCCACGAACACCGGTGCGAACATGTCTTGCCTAAGTTGAGTCTGGATGATGCGAATGCTACCAGTGCTGATGGACTGTGCCGGGATGATAGCAGTGGTGGTCGTAATGACGGGGGAGCACCACTTCCTGAACAACTTGATTGGAGTAACTGTACGGCCATTGGAAACAAAATAAGCGGTTATTATATATAATAGTTATAGTTATTAATACTCTATTATTAACTATAGTATAGCCAAAGCCAGAGCACAAGTAGCTAAATAAAAAAGAATGGCTCAACACTTAGTGTCCTTAACTCAAACTGGCCTTTAACTGATTGAATGGGTTTATGCTTATAGTGTATATAAAAACTTATTTTTCTTCTCTTTTGCTATACATTAAGAAATATAAGGAATGATGTCTTTACTTGTGAGGGATGAACATTGTTGGGCAGTGGAACCATTGGTCCGGTTGTCGTGCTTTGAGTATTACAAAACGTAGGAAATGGATTGGTGTACGTGTGCAGTAAATTACTATTATTGCCGGCCGTTAGTGGACTAGAGTTGGAGACCAACACCGATGATGTGTTGCTGTTGTTTGAGTATAGTCTACACAAATATATTGAAATTTTAAAACTATAATAAATTCTTTATTAATAAATATAATGTTAAATAAATTCATTGAATTTTCATTATTAAATCGTTTGTGAAGAATGTTCTGGATATAAGAGATGCTGAATATGATTGATGAAAGCAGAAAAAATTCTGTATTATATATCGTTTAAATTCCAGTTTAAATATTTGACACAAAATGTTTCCCAACTTTACAACTAGTGTTTAAACTTTTCAAACAAATTCTCATACAATACCCTCCCCTCCCGTACCACTCGGAAAATCATAGTTTTCTACACAATTAGTTGATTACATAAATGATTAAAAAAAATATGATTAATGAGAAAATGTCAGAATTATATGATGTGTCAGATGTGTGTCAACTGAAGGCAACAAAAAAATATGAGTAAAGACAGTGAGCGAGTGAGCGAACAGTAAGAACAGAATCTCTTTCCTCTCACTCATTCATTCAGACTTCAGACCATATACTGTAAGTGTCTTTCACTTACAGAGAAATTCTGGTGAAGTAATTGCCACAAGAATTATGAAAAATAAAGACTGAAATTAATGAATAGAAGAATATATTTTACGCTCTCTTTATATAACAAACTATTCTTTATTATTCTTAATATATTGTCTGCGTTTAGCACAAAATTGTCTGATAATAACCCATTCATATTGTGAATATGGATATGAGATATATATTATAATTAATATTTAATACAAAAGCACAGCCATTATCATCGTTTGCATTCAGTTTCCACTCTCTTCTGGCTCTCATTTTACTCCAATGCCTATTAAAAGCACTCGTCTTTGCATTTGAATAATATTGCAATTAATAGTATAATATTCTGTAGAGAATTGGTATATAGAGGAACAGATCCAACAGTCAGCCAGTTGTCTGACTTAATTAATGATATTTCAAAAAATATTTTAACGAAACAAATAATAAATTATATTTAGTCATCAAATTGTTTGCATTTATTTGCAATTCTAATAATTCTTTTGAGAAAATTATATTATATTATGAATAAGTTTATCCAATTCTGTACAGTATTTGCAATATTTTATTAATTTAATATTCAATTCGTTTCACTAAAAAAAAATACTGTATCGCAGGTGAAATTTTATTTTTGCATATTTCAAAGTCAAATAAGTTTTTACTGTAACATAAGACTAGGTTTTCTACAGGGAATTGAGTCTTAAGTATATTTTTCAATATAGAAATATGAGTTACAAAATGCAATCTTATATTGAATTAGTCTGGGCTAAGAGATTGATCTAGCAGTGATAACCAAGGATGGATATTTTTGAAGTCTTTCCGCATCCCTGCTTTCCATATATTCAAAAATGAGATTCAAGTGATTCGTGAACTTTATATAATATATAGAAATAAATCAAAAAAATTAAAGTGAAATAAAAAAATTTGGAAAGTTTTTGATGGATTACACGACATGTTATACAAGCAAAAACTTCATCCGAAACATATTTCATTCAGTAGTAACTGTTCTAACAGTAATTTTTTTCCTTTTGAAAAAATAATCAAAGTTTAAGTCTGAAGAGAAAAGAAGAGCAAAAGAATAGTTAATTAAATTTTGATTCTCTGCAAAAAAGTTACTTTAATTTAATAATAAGTTCGAAATTCATTCTAAAAAATCAAAGTTTGAAGACTTTATTGTTTCTAAAAGAACCTGAAAATAGAAAAAATAAAATATTTCTTGTTCTGCAAACGCTTAGACTTTTTTTCAAATAAGATTTTGATGTTTTCTTTACTTAAAGTCTATGTCTTTGACTGAAAATATACGAAAATTCTATAAAAGTTTTAGCGAAAACATAACGAAATAAAAGATCAAAAAAGCAAATAAAGGCTTAGATTCTGAGTAGAAAACAGTTATTGGGTTTTCGGCTTTTCTTGCTCTAAATAACATTAAAAATTGTAGCTAGATGCTGACTTATACAAAACACAAAAGAATTTATTCATATAATAGATTTCATATATTATTATGAAATTTGAAAACTCAATCATCAGTTAATTGTATTGTTTTTCTGAATCCAGATTGTTATTGTAAACATATTGTAAAATGACACAGAAGATAATGGTCAGATTCAGATTTGACAATGGTCACTTCATATAAATATTGAACTCTTTTGCTGTATAGACTGTAATTAAGTAATCAATGCTTATTCGTGTCATTCATATTATTTATTTGTGATGGAGCAATTGGTAGCCCATTGAGATCCGTTTCAAATTTATTCACATGACTCTATTTTAAAATTATATCATGGTATAAATTTTTACTCCTATCTATAATCTGCTAAAAAATATATTTTTTTTACAATTCCGAAAACGAAATATTAAGATCTGAGTGAAAATGAAATAAACTTTTTAAGAGCAAAGACGAAGAGATGAATATTTAGTTAACATTTATTTTATTTTAATTCTATTCAAAAATCACTATTTTCTACAAAAAAAATCTGTACTGAAAAGTATGCCTTTGAGATCCTTAACCTGCTTATTTAATGGCTAATATCATCTAGCTAATAAAATATTCTTGGAACAGACAGGAAGTAATGATATTGGATCCAGACAAAATCAATAGCCCGAGTTTATACCGTTCTCATCATCCGTCCTGTAATACACTATAAAAGTATTTTATCACAAAATTTCTGCGAAAATAATTGTTTTTTATATTTCTCTTTTCAAATGACAGGTTTGGGCCGAATGGTTGATGTCTTTCCAATTGTTTGATACTATTATTCTTTTATTTATTTTATTTTATTTTATATATTTTTGCTTTAGTGATAGTCCTGAGAGCACAGGGATATTAGAGCAGATGGAAGCCATGGGTGGAGTCCAGACTTAAAGATATAGTTATCGACCAAATAAGGTCACAAAGAAGTAGTGGATGTCATATATGTATGAAATTTATAGTCATATAAAATAAATATCTATAATAGAGATCCTATACATCAAAACAAATCATTATATTTTGTTTTAAAGCTTTGATTCTATTTTTTAAGGTTCACTAAACACACTATGCGTTCGTGAAGTGGACTGTTATTACCAAAAAAATATCGATTTAGGAAAACATAATACAGGGCTCGATATGAAACAAATGCATAGATTTTAAACCGATTTTGTTTCGAAAGATAATGCACAAGACAATTATCTGGTACACTTAGTTCCCTCAATCCCCCCTTTAATTCACTCAATTGATCTGAGCACTTTTTTATACAAGCCTTAGCTTACAGAATCAGGTTGCTTACTAACAACAGTTTTTAGGAATTTGTGTAATCTAGCTCAACCTTAGAAATAGCTGTAAGTTATATAATTTGAAAAAGATGTAGTCAGGTTAAATTCTATGAACATTCTGGTCACTACCCTCTGTATTGGTTGGGATTCAGAATCTCCTAATATATCCATATTTATAGTCGTGTTTGATATGAAAATATAAAATTATATACTTTTGGCTCTCATTTGTGACATACCTTTCGTTTTCATTTTTGCCAAACTTATTATTAGCTGCACTGATATTGAGTCGATTGTCTGCCTGTGCCTCCAATGTGACCGCCGACGAGCTATTGTCTAAATTCAGCTTTGAATAGCCGACAATATCTGTAAAATAAATGCGAAAAATATTTTATTATAACAGAAAAAAATGGTTTTTTGATTTCACGCTTCAAATACTTATTTAACGATAAGAATAGAGAGAATAATAAAATGAAAAATATATTCTATGACAGCATTCAAGTCATTAATTAAATGAAATGACAACAAAACAAGAGTTTTATTTCTCATATTTAAGTTTTATGTAATGAATAGAAATAATTAAAATATTTTTTAGAATATAATGAATAGAAAAAAAATTAAATTAATATAAAGACAATTGAATTTAATTGTGTTTTAAGTTTGCACTTTGTGCTCACCATTAGAGTAAGGCAGGAGTGGGTCTGAGATCATAGTTGGCAGATATGGTGGCTCTGATTCGCATTCACTATCAAGATAACCAAGTCTACCCCTCCCTGTCCTTCGTTGACCACCTATTCCTGGCGATGGCTGATTCGTATTGGGTGCCGGTTCTGGTGGACTCTCAACCGTTCCTATAGTTAAACAGTTTATATGAAATTAATGTTCACAACTTTTCTGAATTATTATTCTTATATTCATTTGCAAAACATATAAAACATTTGCAAAAAACTTAATAAAATAGAGTATTCTTCGGAAGAATTATTAGATTAGTATAAAAAAAAAGTTATTTTACTGCCGAGTATTAAATTGATGAAGCATTCAATGTAATCATACAATATTTTTATAGCGCATATAAAAAGCGAGTTTTGAATTCTGAGCTCAATTTTAACGATCACTATATTTTAGTTGTGCCGACACAAAAAAGGAGTAATGAATAATAATAATAATAATAATAATAATAATAATACTCTAATAAATTCAAAGCATTTCAAATCAGAAGATTATATGAGAATATATACAGAGATGAAAGGATGAAACGATCGGATTGACTCAATTCGACTCAATTTGTATTCAATTCGTATAATAAAAATGGCATAAAATATATTTAAGGAATAATTCATTTCATTGTATATTCTTGTATTCACACTATTCTTATCGTATTTTGATTTCAGATTCACTGCTAGTATTGCTGATCAAAACTTATACATAAATTCCAAAAAATATCCTGAGCTCAAAGATAAAAAATAATATTATAAGAATTTCATCGGAAAAATGTAACCAAAGAATAATTTATTTCCAAAATATTCTGTTTTTATTCTTTGTTTACTTTAATTTTCTTAATATTTTTTTATACTTTTAAAACAATTTCAACTTTATATCAATAAAAATATTTCGCAAATATTTTTTTTATGAATTCTTAATATTAGACTCGATTTGAATATTTTAATCCAAAAACAATCATAAAATAAATTATAGTCTTATATACTGTACACTACAGTGGACTTAAAATATTATTATTTTTAATATTCATTATTAATATTCGCAATAAATTATAAGATTAACGGCATTTACGGTAAAGAATATTCTCTCTACACATCTCTATACGATATTTCTTAATAGAATAGAAATATAAAATAATCGTAAGAATAATGAATATGCGATAAAATTATAATAATTATAACTTAGAAAGTAATAAGTAATACGAGAAGCAGAATGTGAGCCCAAGAAGAAGGAAAAATATAATTCAAATTTCCGGAATAATTACTTATTTGTTTATTTGAGTGAAAACAAGCCTCAAAAGAGAGTCAGAGAGTGGAGGGTTGACGGGGAGAGTATCGGTGCTTATTCTCATAGGAATCTGCACTGCATTGCAGTTATAGTGTATGAGAAGGCGAACTGCAGGAGAAGAATCATTAGGGTATAAATGGAAATATACTGTACGTACTGGTGCTGATAGTGCAGGAGAAAGGCAGAGAGCGATGTGACTGACTGGCGAATCACCCAATTTAGGGCTTCTCTGCTCTAAATTGTTATACTTTATTTGGCTTTCTTATGGCACCGGTACTACTCTGGTACTACTCTATGCTATGGCACAGAACTGAGAAGAGAATTTGTAATTACAATTTTGCTGTCTTATGCCTAAACATATGGGAAGGCATTGGGGATAAGACAGTAGAGCTGAGGCTGAGCTGAGGCACAGGCAGGAGAATGAAGAGAAGCCATAGAAGTAAAGTCAGTTCATTACATAAAACACATAAACTATAAGATATATCAGCAGAGAATGTATTACAACAAACATTGGATCCGTTGAATGTGACTCAAAGATATATACAGACGAGAAGAGAAAGGAATGCAAAGAATCTTTTGCTCTCTATTTGTTTCCACAGATTTTTAACGTTATTTTTATTGTTATTTTCGGTTTTTATCACTGGTTTTGTTGAACACAGAGAGGGAGACGAATGAGACAGTCATCGAGTGCTTACCATTTGCCACATCTAACGAATGGTGTTTGGCTGAGTCAGTATACAATTCGGAGTTGTTATCAGAGGTGGAACTGGATGAGGCCCCGCGCATTAGGGATAACGAATGCCTGGCCCCGTGTGTGGCCGCCGCTTGTAATTGCTGTTCGGCTACTCTTCCAACTGCTGTCGTCAGTGCATTAGAGCCAGTATTGTTAGAGCTAATACTACCGCTCCTCTCATTTCTCAACTGCTGCGGACCCGGACTTAAGTTACCTAAAAATATATACCAAATAACAGATATAAATCTCAATCTCTTTTTTTGGGGGAATTAATCTCTGGATTTATATCTATAGACAGTCAGAGTCTGGAAATTAATGAAACAATTTTCTATTTGTTCAACTCATTTGCTCTAAACTCTTCTGTCTTTCTCTCTCTCTCTCTCTCTCTATAGCCTTACTGTTTCATTGATTTCAGAATCAGATATTTATATATTTCTATTATTAGTCGATAACAAATAAATTGAGTTAATCTTCTCTCTTCTCAATACAGTTTATATACCAATCTATTGTCAGTAATAGATCTACACTTAGTTGTTGACAATCGTATACTCTGTACACCGTTTGCGCTCTAATTATAATTAATTACTAAAAATATCTCGAATGCTAACGAAAATACTTTTCATCATTCAATTTATCTGAAAATATATTTGAATGCAAACAATTCGTTCTGAAACTTAATTTTTGAAAAAGCATTTTATTCTTAAACAATGAATATATTAGTTAAGCATTGCTTCCAATTCTGCTGATTATAGTCGCAAAGTAAGAGATTCTGATCAACAGAATTGCATTTATGGCATAGTTTGTACTTTATGTACAAATTGCTGATAAAATCTTTAATTTTATGCCTTGTTTTATAACTCTATACAAGTCTTTGTATTGCATTTCTGCAAACCAACAGATATTATAATGAATTTATATAAAGTGCTAAAATTTAGAGATAAGTCAGTCTTTAATACTTTGCGCTGAATATTCATATTTTGTGGCATTCATATAAAATACATATAAAGGCCTGTAATTAGCATCAAATACAGAAAAATGAATGATTTATTTATTAATACAATGTATTCGCATATATTTTAATTGATTTTTCAATAATTTATTTTCATTTGTTTAGCGAATATATGATTATATTTTGATTTAATGCAAAAATAATTCTCTATTTTTCATATTTGAGTTTTATTTTTCTAAAAATAATTGTCAACTCTTTTAACAGTTCTGGTTAGACACAAGTCATCTGCACTAATGGAAAATGGATTTCAATAGCATATCAATGATAACAAACCACATAATCATTTTTGCAAAATTATTTACTTATGCAGTCATATACAGTATTTGCGCTATAATTATATGATTTCTATTATTTATATTTTTCATTCACTTATTTGAATATTATTATTAAAATTATTTCAATAATGAATAGAAAAATTCAAATTTAATAAAATATTTAAACAAATAATGATTCGCTAATTCAGCTTAAAAATGATTGTTTAAAATTCAGGTCCAGTGCTGTATAGATGCAGAATGTTGTCTGATAACCAAGATACAAAACAATAATGATTATTACCTTTTTATATTATAGTGGATTTTGTACATTATATTGTGCTGTATATGAGTGAGTGCACAGTTATATAATATTAAGTAAGTGGTAGACCACAGAAATCGATACTTCATTTATTAGGCAGTGTTTGGGCTAACAATACAGTAGTTATCGACAGAGAAAGGTATGTCTGATATATGAGTAAACTGGGTATTCATAGCGAGAATACTGTAATATGTTTTGTGTGACTAACCATTGATTATATATATATAAATGGGATAAACAGAGAGAATATCAGTCATACATACCGTGTCTCGTAAGCGATCCAATGTTAGCGAACAGTTTGCTGGGAGTTATAATTGTGGTATTGGATGTCTGATCAACGCTCTGGTAGGGGTGGTCCGCACAATCCAGTTCAGAGTCATTACCACCGAACAGACTGCTATAATTTCTGGCCGATAAGTATTCATTACTTCCTCTGAGCCCGATATGTGTGATAGGAAAGCCCTGTCCAGTCATTGATCGATTGCCACTATTTGCCAATGGATTGGCACGACTTCGGGTCCGATCTATAGGTGAATACATTGGATATAATTTTAATAAATCTATTTAATTGATTAAAACTAAACAAAATAACAGTTAAATGAGTTTTATTAGTGCAGAGAATAATGTGACGGAAATGAGCGCAAAATTTAAGTCAAAATTTAATGGACAGCAAGTATATGATATGTGGCAGAAGAGGAATGGAGGCAATGGTAGAGTAAAGAGACATTATATGCAATAAAATGAGTTTTAAGAGTGTATTAGTTGATTGCACGGCATATATGGCACACACTTTAATGGCCAGTAATCAACATTTTTACAAACTGTCATCCAATCAAAATGTTTCTTCTCATTGGCTTTCGCTCTCTATTCCAGTTAACCCCTAATGGTTTGGATTTTTTTTCTCTTTAATACTTTTGGGTTAAATAAATTGCGGTTCATATACACAATACATATGATGCAGTCAAACACCAATACTGATTATGCAATTTCAGATCAAGAATATTATTCACATAACTATTATTCGCATAGATTTATAGCCACAAAACAAATGGTTCGGATGTCACTTAATTTTAAGTGAGAAGAATTTTTTATGCGAAGAAATTCGTTGGAATTTTGAAATTTTTTTCATTACTTTTTTTTGGCTGAAAAATCCCATTTTATATATTGATATGCTTTTCATATATCATATGTTATCAGAGATAGCGATCAGTTTTGGAAATAACTTACTTTTAGTGCTCATTATATTCCTAATGAATATTTTATACGAATTTTTTTTCTATTAGACTCTGATTTGATTTTATTAATTAGCAATCAGGAAGTGTTGTGCGCTTTGAGTGAAGCCCAACAGAATATTCTGTGTGTTTGAGTGCAACACTAGATCTATACCCAAGGCATGGCATCATAACTATAATGAAAATCCGGGATTTGAGACCTAACGACATATAGACTATAACTGTTACACATAAGACATAAATTACATTTAATGTTGGGCTCAAAATCAGACGTCGAATGACTCGAATCGCTTCGTTTGACTCAACCAAACATTAAATAAAATTTTCACTTCTTATTGAATTCGAGTACTATTTAATGATTTATTTTTTCTCTGCTTTGAAATTCGGGCAAAAATAAATGAAAGTCAAGTCTGAAATGAAAATCTGTTCCAGACTTTTGCAACCATTAAAATAATAAAAACTTTTATTTCAGATTTGAAGCCATATTTGCGGAGATAAACATGACTTGAAAGATGATTTGGAAAAATTGTGCTGCAATTAGCAAATTGACATTTCACATCTAATGCCGGCTCCTTTGATAATCAATTAGAATTTGATCCATTTCAATTCAGAAACCCTTTTGAGAATTATTTTATGCAAATATTAATTGTATTTTTCCAAACATATCGATTCGTTTCGTCCATTAAATGCTTAATAAAATAATATTGAAGTCAATAATATTCTTATTGTTAATGGTTTTCCTTGTTTATAATGATCAGTATGAACTTCAATTCTTCAAACTCTACGAAAACGGTTGAGGGCACAATTTAATTTTCCATTTCTTTGATTAATAGTTTGTTTAAATAATTTCTGATTTGAAAATATTATAAATAAATGCAGCCTTGCTATGACCAGAGCTATTTTACTCTTTATTTCAAACTATGATTTATTCTTGAATTCTGAGCTCAATTTTTGTTTCTACACAAAAGATTGATTCTTATATAAGATTATTCTCATATGACTTGTAATCCAAACTAAAAGTATTGCAAAGTATTGGAAAAATTTTGAAAACATAAGAGCCATTAGATTAATACATAATAAGACTATAACATGAAAACAGACAAAAACATAACATAATAGTAATGGTAGTAATGGTTCCGATGTTTTGCAAAATTGTTTGCCATTTAATGGTTTGCTTTAGTTTACAATTCTTTGAAAGTAATACTAAAGAAGAGAATAAGAAAAAAAGGAAAGAATTTTATAGTTATTTTGTACTATAGAGGGAAAGGCGAGGGAATCAGACATTAGATGAGATGATGACATTAGATCACAGGTCACATCACACGCACTAATACAGCGAAACTGTTTGTCCGAGAATTGTTTGGAAACACTCACCGAAATTGTTTTTCCTACCACTCGAAGCACTCGTGTCCACAACAATCCGGGGCTCTTCGTACTGATGTGTTATGGGGTCGTCATAAGAGGCCGGCGACGCCCGCAGTCCGCCAGAAATGTGGCCAAAGTTGAGGCCAGCGGTGCTGCCGGAGCTGCCATTCTGTGCCGGCTGTGCTTTGTGCGGCCCAATGGCTTCATCTTCATTATCCGATGAACTGTAATCTTTCCACTCTTTGCTGCGCTGTCTCCTCAGTCGTGAGCTCTGTCTCTGTCCTATCTGTGCTTTACGGCTCAATGAGTCCATTTAGGATCCGTTGGCACTCAGCAAACAGTACTGTATTTTAAGCCAGACATCAATGTGTGTATGTGTGCACTCACTGATCGACTCAAACTGATCTTTGCCTCCAATCCAAGATCACTGGCCTCTAAATGAGTGTACTGTATGTGCGCTATGTATGCACTGTATGGCAGCAGACAATTGAAATGAGGAATCAGATGAAGAGATGCTGAGATGCAGTCGTCTAGTGCTGTAGTGATGGGGCAATCAGTGGGTCTGCAAATAAAGATGAGAATAGGCATGAGAATCGGTACAGAATTAGTTGTGCCAACAGTGCCATCACTGCCTGTACTGCAGTGCCAATGCAGTGATCATTACAGTCAATACTACAGTCAAATACTCTACACTACTATACACTGAATATCCATTTGACACAAACACTACACTCTGTTCAATGGTTCCTAACGTCACAACCCTTTCAGGCTCTTTGTGAACAAATATAGCGTAAAATCGACTCATTTTAATCACTCTTTCAAATCAACGGATTGACAAACAAATCAAATCTTCATAAAAATTCTGAACAAAAAAAAATCCAAATCTAAATCAACATGAATTTAATGACTATACACTGTATAGTATACTGGGTCTTATTTTTATGAACAGTTTTAATTCATTCACTTTATTAATCAAAATCTTTATTCATAAAAAATATTATAAATTATTTATTTTCAGATAAAAGCTTTGAAAGTATTAATAATAAGTTTGAAATTTTAAAGAAACTGATTATCGCATCACTTGATGTATAATTTAAAATATATTTTTATTAATGAAAATAAAATTTAAACTTCTATTCATAAGACATAAAAATAAGTTTTTGAGAAATATATTCTATTAATAAAAAATAATCCAGAAATTGATAAATTAATATCAAAATATCTCAGATGAGATTAAAATTCCTGAACTAAAATAATGATAAGAATTTCAATATACAGAGTATTTATTTTAAAAAATTTATCCAAAAAATGAATTTCAAACCAAAAATATTTTAATAATCCATTCCTTAAAAACTATTTGCATAATGACTGCTAAGACGATAACATTTGAAAAAGTCAACCAATTTATCCATTTATGTGATTATTTTTGATTTTGACTGAAAACCAATTTTTAAAAATACTTTTCATTTAGAGTCAAACAAAATATTTGATAAAAGAGTTTACTTTCAGGCAATCAATTGTCTGACTATAAGAACAAGACTTCGACCAAAAGTTAATGAAACGAATGAAATGATTAATTCCTTAACTCTTCAAAGACAGCATTCAAACAAGTCATTCAAATACAAGTATTTCATATAATTCAGGTTAACATTAGTAAAATCAAAATACAGTATAATGTTGTAAATCAATAAAGAGAATCCAGATGAATAAAGTATCAAGGGCAAAAATATGAATGCTTTGTTAAAAAGTTTAAATTAAAATTTTCATAAAAACGGGATATTCATGAAAAAACATATTAAGATATTAACTGTAAAACATTAATATATCCTTGCTCATAATAACCATGGAGATTATTGTTAGAAAATATCAATTTTTCGCTCTCAATTTTGCGATAAATATGAGTTTGTTGTTTAAGTCTATGGTTGACAATACATATTAAACGCATTCATATATTCTGGTATAGTATTCAGTATTCAGTCTATTCGTGAGTCTGATTGTAATACCCTTTTAATAAATTGAATATTCATGTCAAGAGCGCACTCAAGCATAGCATATATACACAAATTCAATGCACAGATATTCTGATATAAAAGCGAATATTTTTGCCATATTATGACAATTTGATGACGAATTCAGATTTTTGTTTTGTTTTCCTATTTCTATTCAATTTTTACTAAACTATATGTAATACTAGTGCAGAAGAGAATAAGCAAAACATAGATAGATATGGAAAGAGTATTAATGGCATTGTCTTTATATATCGATATTTTCTATATTATTATCATTTTATTATCCGCTCATATATTAGCGGAAAAGAGAGAGAGAATCGTGAATATTGTGCTCAACTCAGAAAGAATAACCAAAAAAGACAGACAGAAATAAATTGATATTTTTTTCGCCAATACTGAGAGCACGAAAAAAAACTGAATAAATTCAAGTCTTATTTATTCATTCAACTGAAATGATAGAAAATAGTAGAGAAAAGTATAGAATAAGCAGTGGATAATCAATCAACTGTTCACAGAATATACAGAATATAACGCTTAATATAAGGAATTACTATAAAAACAACACACAATGTCTGCTCTTATTTGTACCAAAAAAAATATATTAATAAATATAACAAAAATACATATAAAAAATAATGTGTAGACTCTTCTATAAAAGTTTTAAATACTTTTATCGATTCATTTGGAAAAAACTCCAAATCATATAGAATTCAAAGAATTTATAAATTATTAATAAAATAGAATTTATTCTTCAAATTGTCTCAAATTTTTTGAAGTCTGAAAAAAGTAAAGAATTTTAGAAATGCCTTATTTGTTCGTCGAGTATAAGAGTATAACAGATTATGTTTATATAAAAGTATTGTTGAGAATAAAAATTCAAACAATATTTTGTCAGATATTCAGTTCGGAAGAAGACTTACGAGACATGTATTGATTGAAAATCTATGGCCTATGAAATATGAGCCCAAAGGACTACAACTCAAGCTATCATATATCAGGGATAACCAAGTTCTGTGATGCCGTGGGTTATTGTGTGAGCAGACAATGATATAACCTTGAGCAAGCAGTAATCGGGAAGAGGTGAAAAAAAATTCCGCTCAAAATAGGCACCAGAATCGGTAAATATGGCCAATATATTGAATGCAGTAAAAGGTGCCGGAGCCATATTTTGCCAATAACCAAAACTATCGATTGGTATCTGTGCTCTACCCCAATGGTTATCCCAACATATAGTATATACAGAGATTCAAAACGCTTGAGATATTTTTGTGTCTCATATTATACTCTGTACTCTTAGTGTAGTCTTTCCTTACACTCAATCAAAACCAAGAATATTGTTGGCAGAGATGGCAGAGATGCTGATGAGTGGTGTTTCGCAAACGAATAGAGTCTAAGAATTTTCTGTTTCAAACAGACTATAAGAAGAAGAAAGAAAGAAAAATCAGAAAATTTGATGTCAGCTAAAAACAAAAAGAGAAGTCGAGAAAAAAATTTAAGACAAAATTCTTTGTTTTTCTTCCACTGATGTTATGCTAACAAAAAACAGCGAACAGATTGCGATGACTTGAGGGACGCCTTAGGCCTGAATCCATATCTATTTATTCATTGCTATAACAAATTCTTATGTAAAATATATTCTTCTCATTCATACATAAGGAATGAAATCCAAAGATAAATATAACGAAACGAAAACCTTTTTTTTTGCTAACAATAATATAAACGAAAAATATTGAGATAAGAAAGAAAACAATTCGTCAAAATGTAGGTAATGGTGATTAGATAGAGAGGTATAGACGAAGCCATACATCAAAGTCAAAATCAAGTCTCGTCTGATATATAAATGAGAAAATATAAGTCTAATTATAGGGACAGAAACAGAAAAAAAATTACATATCATTTGTAAAACATTCAGAAATGACATCAAAATTATTATTATTATTATTATTCCATTAATTAATATAACATCAAAAATGCTTTTATCTTAACTATATTTTTATACCATTTTCAAGAATATTCTTATTCTCTGCACTCGTTTGCATCAATTCTTTATTAATCAATTGAATATTCATTTTCTAATTGAAAATCTCTAATGAATTGAATTTGAAATTTCAAAAAACACTTTTTCTTTTGGTTCGCTATCTAAGAAAAATATTTCATTAAAAATAATTTTTACATTTCATTCAATCCGACTGTTATTTGATTGTAGAAAGGGATCATTTTTAACAAAACAAGTCAATCGTTTGCTTTTGGCATTTATTAAGGCATAGAATATAATAGTTAACGATTTGAATGCATTTATAGCCCAGCCTTTCGGAAGTAAAACTGAGTTCACGTAATACTACAATACAGTGTATGCTATGGAAAGTGTCTTTTGAAGGATTATATGAAATGAGTAATCTATTAAAAAAATAATGTTAATCAGGAAACCAAGGTTTGAATGGATTTAAAAATAGCTCCCATTTTGTAAATTATTTCCGTTTCTCGTATAATGAACCGCAAAATGTATTTAATAGCGGAACTAAGAAAGCGCTGTAAAACATATCTTAATGATAGTTAACGATTCATAGATTAAATTGATAGCAGAATAATGTGGTCTCAAAATCTGTATTCACTATAAATATTCTAAATTATGACAAACATCTATTAAATGTAAATAAAGATAATCAAGCTAATTCTGTTCAGTGATGAACAAGAACATGCGAGACATCACTCTACATTTAAACAAATTAAGCTCAGGTAGAATTTATGACATTTTATTAAATAAATAAATTATCAATTTTGACAAAAAGTCATTGAATAGAAAAATCTTATTATGAAAGAGAATATTAAAGAAATAATACAAAAGTCTAATATTTTTACTGTTATTAACACAAAAGGGTATCAAATAATAAAAAAAATAGAAAAGAGAGTAAAAGAGAGATAGAGTAGTGTAAGTGCGGGGAACAAAAGGAGATCATAAATCAATTAGAAACTGAGTGAAACTAAGTCTTTAATTTGTGCTTGAGTTGATTCGGCAGAGAGTCGTGCTGTACAAATAAAGGCCCGGTATCTCAAACGAGTTGTCTATATTTGCCAATATTGCTAATTCACTTCACAATAACACTACTATTGCTTACGCTTTACAATAGTTAAGAAAAATAGTAAAAACGAATACAAAAGAAATAAAACAGAAAATTGTATAACATTTGGCTGTATATACACAACAGTACAGAACAGTACAGAGAGAACAGCACATTTGGGAATCTATTTCTGCACTTGTATTATATATTCGTTGACTACAAATGCATTTAAAACTTATAGCTATTGCTTAACTTTGGAATAAAAAAAAGTACTCGGAGTAACTTAATAAATGAGAGAATAGCTTAAAATGAATTGAAATTGCTATTAATATTCAGTAAGCTCTTAGAACTTTATTTGATGCTGGTGCAAAACATAAAATTGACATCAGAATACTCGGCTATAAATTCTGTTTGGAATTTAACAAACAAATGTACCAGGATGCAAAATCCCTACATTATTCACTAAAATTCATTCCAGATTTTCTATTGGACTCCTAAGTTAGGAGTAGGGTTAAAGTCACGTATTTCAGATAAACTGGTTCTTATTGAAATTCATTTCCTCTGTAAGTATCTGTTTTAATATTTTAAGCAAGCAACAATTTGAGCTGGGTTCTACCAATGGCATATTCGCAATTCGTAGGAATACAAAATTGTATGCAATGTTCAAAATTGAAATTCTTATGCTTTACTTGAGTTCATAGCAAACCTTATTAACGGCTTTTACTATACATGTTCTGCATCTCTATAGAAAGCATGCAAATTGGCTGCACTGGTAGGCTATGCGTATGGTTTGTGTATGAATGAGTGATTCCTTATTTTACATTCGCAGAGATAAGTATACGAAGAATAAGATAAGACCAGAGAATAGAGAGTCAAGAAAATCGACTTAAATATAATTGCAATGAAGTTCACAGAAAGTAAATAAGTTATGCATAAAATGTAAAAGTCTTTAACAAAATCTACTGTACTTTCGGTGCAAACTCTATCCACCTTTGATTCTATTGATTTGTGCTCTCTCTCTCTCTCTCTCTCTCTCTCTCTCTCTCTCTCTCTCTCTCTCCACTCTCTCTTCTCTACCATATTATACTCCAACAGAACATAACTCATAACTTAGAGTACAATAACACTGAAACACAGTTAACGTTAAATATTAAGCGAAACACTAATATATTAAACATAACATAAGTTAGTTTTTTCTCTTATTCTCATTTCACAGAATATGTTCACTCATGTCGTCAGCATTTCTTAATCGGCATTACTTTCTGCAGAGAATATTATTTCTATGATTTACTTTTAGTTATTACTGAATACACTGTTTTCACTCATATTGTAAACTAGTGTTCATTCTTATGAATATTTTTCTTAATTAGGCTTTTGATTAGATTTAGTCGATTCATAGGAAGAACAGTTTGAAACTTAAGAGAAGAATTTGCTTAATTTGATAATATAGTGTCAATTATTGATTGCAGACTAACACTGTGTGACTGTTCAGTTGCAGTCATACCATACCATACCAGTGCCGGTTATCTATTTACTCGTCAATTAATGAAAACTCTGTGTCCTTTCTATCTCTATCTGTACTCTTATCAGAGCAGCAAATGTTTGAGTAAATAGAGTGAGAGTTAGAAAGAGTAAGAAAAAAGAAATTTCATTAAATTGAATCTTTTGATAATTAATAGCTAATGCACTTAAACTTGTTATACAGTATAAGTGCATAAACTTGTGCTCAAACTGTTTCCCAAACATTTAATCTGTTTTTATATATACACAGAGTATATGAGAGTAAAACTTATATCGCTGTTAGAGTTAGAGCGAAGTGTTAGTAAGGAATGGCAATCATGTTATTGAGGACTGACTGTAAATATGGATGTGTTTGTGTCCAATATCTTATATCTCAGTCCTCGCACTCTCTTCTCTTTATATAACTTCTTCAATAACTTCACTTAACTTCAGTTGTGATAGATTTTGGCGATAATCTCAGCAACGAATAAGTCGGTCGAAGAGGGCTTTGAAAACTGGTTGTTCTATACAAGCGTTTGGACCATATATTTGAGTCTTCAATATATTTCTTCATATGAAAGGTTAGCTGAGTTGCAGAGAATCAATATCTTCACCGCTTCCTGTCTTATGCGGATTGAATCGCACATAAGATATATTACGGACAACAACAGGAAAGGTCTGACCATTTGCCAGACGTATAGTGAATTAGAAGAAGAAGACTAGCGGTTAGTGTTACTGATGTGTATATGCGGTTGAACTGTGATATCCAACAGTTTAAAAGTCTAATCAAAAAAGTCTTACACAACACACAAAAGTCCGTCTGAATTGTGAGACATATCCAAAAGATTATTTGTGTGTCTGAAGAAGGAGTCAGTTCTTCGTCTATATTGCAAAGAATGGTTTTGAGTATTGAAGCCAACAATAAGCTATACATCAATACGACATTTGAGACGTTAAAAGCAGTAAAAAATAGTAGATTTCATCAAAACTTTTTCGATATTTTTTTTTCTCTGATGTATGTCAAGCACTCTCTCTATTATACTATTTTTCTGTCTCTGTTTATATTACTTCAAATACGTCTAACAGTAAGGCTTTGTGTGTTAAGAGTGAATAAAAATAAAATTTTATTCTCTCTGTCAATGAAAATGCGATTTTAATGTGAAGTCCAATCGACTAAATATAATATATTTGCCGTTAAATTTCAAGTCTCACACAAATACTCGTTTTGTAAATATATTTATTATATTACTATTCAGTGTGAATGCAAGGCAACTGAAAAGAGCTGACAAAATGTCTTTATTAAAAATGCAATAGAAATGTAAGAAAAGTTAATTCATTTGAACAGTAATAGGATATCTCGTGCACTCATATTCTTAGCTATCAGGCCATCAGTGAAATGTCTGCAAATATAATGCAATTCTTTCTATACTTTCTCTGATCTCATATAACTTACTTATATTATACTTATATACAGAATACTTGACTTAATACAGAATATATAGTCATATGAGAGCATAGAATCTCATTTTCAAAGAATAATTTCTAAGCATAAGAATAACAGTTATTTAGTTTTGACAATCATTTTGCTTATTCAACAATTTATACGTTGAATGGATTTATATAATTTCATCAATTCTTTTGCCATTCATTAAATTATTAAATATCTTATAATATATTAAATAGTATTCATTTATAACTTATATTTATTATAACAATACTATACTTTAGTTATCCATAATTGAGAGATCAGTACATTTGATGCAGTTTTGAATAGAAATACAGTATTTCTTATATAATCTTATATTCAATGAAATGATATATAATATGCGTTATAAACAAATCACGCGAAGTATAAAATAAGCCATTCGTTCGTTCAGACAGTCTTTGTTCGAAGACATGGTTTGGCTCTTCTTTGAGCTCTTTTTTCTTCTCTAGTTATCTATTCTAAGCATCGGAAGCATTGAACTGCTATTGAAAAGAATATATTGAATCACATGCGAGAGTGTATTACCATTAATATAAGGCATGACATGAGAGACTAGAAAACCCAATAATAGAGTGGAGTTTTGGTCAAAATAAAGGAAATTCTGTTCTAAACTATTGATTGGTTTCAAGTATACAACAAATTTGAATTCAGTTCGGCTCAAACCAAACCAATTATAGATAATGTACACGAAAGGGAACGTTAGTTGCCAAGGGGGAAGGCATGCACAGCTTTTAACTAGTAAATTGTAACGGGGGTATTGTCTGCACTCTTACATAAGTAAAGCTGTTGTTAAGATTGAATATATTTAGTGAGCATTTGATTTGAATGAACAATTGAATTAAAATATGATCAATGTAAATCTCAGCGTCTGCATGACCTCTCTTATCCCTGAATTATGATAGCCTATTGTAAAATAAGAATAAAAAGCTTAATTAAAAATTGATGAAATATCAGTTTATAATGAATGTTCTTTGTACTTTATATTTCTAAATCTAAACGGAATCGATTTTCACAACTGTATACTTAATTAAAGTTGTCGTCTGATTAATGCCTTGGATTTACCATTAATCTGAATGATCAGTATTTTAATTGCTAATTGTTTTTATTGAATTTGTTTTCACATTACTGTCAGTTACCTATTGGCTGAAAAAGTAATTTTTTGTCAATTAATTGAATGCAATTTTCTTCACAAAAAAGTTTTATAAACAACTCAAACAAAATGTTAATCAAATAAATCGATTAAATCTCAAAATAGATTTTCTTATAAACAACTAAAGCACAAAATAGGCTTATATTTGATCTAATCATATAATTTGCTTACTTTTTAAAATGTTTATTAATTATAATAACATTCAGCTGTACTGTATATAACGATTATGTGAGCACAAGAAGGGATGGTATTAAATGATGTGCAAAATTAGATGCAATCAATTTTTTAGTTCAGATAACATATAAATAGAGAAGTTTTAGATGAAAAGCAAAAATTAATAAAATATATCAAAAGTATATATAATTTAATTAATTGTTTGACAAATTCAGTTCATTCACACATTTTGTGCTAAAAATAATTGAAAATAAGATATAATAATAATTCAATTTATAGCCCGAAGTAATGATTCGTTTATTAGAGTATATGTATTGTAGACAATAATGGATAGTATTTTTATGGCCAACATATCTATACTTTAGGTTTATTTCCACGAACTGGTTATTATTTTTTGTTAACAATCAAGTTTTTAGGATTGATATGACATTGTGCTCTGTGTAGGAGAGGTCCAATTTGTTGCCAAATTGATATTTCATTTCAGACCATATACTATATCGACATTCACTAATATAACTGACATTTTCTTCTGATATCAAATATATGAGAACCCAATCATTGTTATTGCGTACGATTGCACCGGTATTATAAAAATTTGCTTTTTTTCACTGATGCCTACCATTTGTTCAAGATTTTGGTCATTAGTGTAGTAGATATGAGACTGAATTCCAGACCAGAAATGAAATTATTTTTATTATCACAAAAATATAGTACACATGAAGTGAGCGCTTATTTAACCGAAAAGAGATAAATAAATACATTTTACTATTACTAACCGATAACGACAGACATAGTCTAGAAATTTTTCCCAGAAGTGATTTTGCATTTTTTGAATTTTTCAAAATTTTCATATAAGGCATTGTTCAATAGTTTTTAAAGATACCAACGTATCACGTTGATTATCTAATGAATGGTGAAAATTAAAAAAATATAATTTAATTTTCTTAATCAAAAGCAAAACTAATTTTATACAGTTTAAAAATATGAGTTTAATTATATTTAATATGTAATCACATTTAATATCAATGATAAATGGAATATACAACTAAATGCTTATGATATTTGAGGATGCTGCACATATTTGAAAAATTCAAAAATGTGACTTCAAAAAATTCATCCATATATTACCATCCTACTCTAATTTATTCAAAAATGATGACATAAAATAATTTTTCATGAATAAAATTAATTTGGAACGAATACCTTTGAAACTTATTGAACGAACTGTTTATTTAAGAATTAATTTATTCTGAAAAGCCATTAAATCTTTTAATAAGTTTTCAAATGTCATTAAAGAAGTTTTTTTTGCGTTTAATATGATTATGATTAGAGAAATGACTAGACATGAGTTCATTAATTTTCTCGAATATTTGATTCCAAACGTGAATTATTAATATTTATAATATATTTAATCAGAAATAAGTAATGATTGCACAGAAGAGAAGTAGAAAAAAGTCTTCATTTCGTTCTTCATTTAACGATTAATATTTAGAGAGAAGTCTTCACTATTCGCACAAACTCTAAGTCATTATCGATTGTCAGTTTCACGCATTTCACCACTACTACAAAGATGAGACGTTAGGCTACGAGTGCGAAGAGTATATGTCATCATTCGGGGGGCAATCGGGAAGTATAGTGAGAGAGAGAGAGAGAGAGAGAGAGAGAGAGAGAGAGAGAGAGAGAGAGAGAGAGAGAGAGACGAGTTTAACTGTAAGATAGTATGTGTGCTCTTCTGTACTATAAAAAGGAATGATTTTTTTCTTCGGGAAAGTTTGTATAGAGTATGAGAGAGAGTATGAGAAGGAGTTATTAAACTGTTATCGGCTCCAGTGAACAGTAAAATATAAAATATAGTCGAAAGGGACTGTTAGGTACGGCAGTGAATAACGGTAACAAATAGTTGGAGTGATGCCACAAATGTATAGACTGACTGCTGGATAGAGGGGAGTGAGTGTGTGAGTGCACAGAGAGGAGAGGTTTATACTATAGTTAAAGATTACGAACACGTCTTCCTTATCATAATATAGTATTGACTCTCAATATGTAATTCAAAACACGACTAAATATAATATTAAAAAAAGGTTAGAAATAGTAAGTATAGTATAGTATAGCTTCGTATGAGAGAAGAGAGGATCAATCGAAAGGAGGCTCTTTCGCCCTCAGGTGTCCCTCTCCTCCCATGTCATGATATATGCTCTGTGCGATTGTTGTGATCCAGTTATGCTCTGCTCTGATAATGGAAAAGCTTTTGTCGGTTATTATAGACTCTATTTTTGGACTAACAGTACATTTGGTGCACAACTAATCATTTTATTAACGCTTTTTCTCCAATTCTTTTTTTAGTTGTGTCGGTCTCTTCCCTTTCCTCCCTTACCCCACTCTAAGCACTTTAGAGTCTTCGCTCTGGGCTTTCAATTTCAAACTTAATTTTAAATACATTTCGATTGAATTAATTTTATTTCAATTATTTTTTTGTTCTCCGCTTTCATATCTATGGGAAGCACACTATCAGTCTTGTGCCGCAATTGTATTGTATGAATCATTTTCTGAATTAAGTTTTTCTCTTTTTTTGATTTATTACCGAAAATAGCATTTTTATAAAATAATAATTCATTTTTGGACTCAATTTCTCTAACATTTAATGCATAGATAATCTAAATTTGCGTCAACTCATGCAATACTTTAGTGCAAAAAAAAATTATTCTCTATTTTATTGTCTGATATAATGATAATACGTTTCAATAATTATTTTTCGGACAAAACAATGAATGTAAGAGACAGTGCAATCAACTCATCGCAAATGAAGTTCTTGTTCAGAGAGGAGATGAGCGGAGAGGACGTGATTACATCAGTGTTTTGCCTGAATATGAATGGGCTGAGAGCTAAAGAAAGTAATCTTAAGAAAAACAATCTTAACGTTTGTGTTGAGCTTATTATGGGATACATAGAGAGAATGGGCTCTAATATGTGAGGGAGGAGTCAATCGGAGAGAGAGAGAGAGAGATAAATGTTTTGCGATAATATCAGAGCACAAGGAAATACATGTCTTCGGGTTTTAGACATTTCTTATATCTGTATATTAGCTCAAAAATAAGCCATTCGGGAGAGTGTGAGCACTAAAGTGGGAAACAGAGAGTGAAAGTACGAAAAAAAAGTAAAATTTATTTTCAATTTTCTAATTCAATTATTTTTTACTAAAGAATAAAAAATAATATTTTTCTACATTTCTGCTCAGTCTTGGAATTAAAATCATATTTTAGAGGAAAATAGCTATGAATTTGTGTAACTAGCGATCAGATGAGCTGAAGCGCACAATTAGTATGTAATGTAAGAAAGTATCATTTGAGGAGAAGTGCATTAAAATACAAAATACTTTAGAGTCTAATTAGAAATTTTGATATGGCTTTGAAAATGGCTTTGAATACAACGATAATTCCTGTGCTAACAGCTCTCTTCGGGTTAAAAGATTAACATTTTGATTGGACTTTATATTAGGAAATAGGCTTTCAAACACAATAGACTGACTCAACAAACATATTAAATCCTAAAAACACATTCTGAACATTGAGTTTATATAATCTTTAGTTAATTAAATAAATTATTATAATATTAAGAATTCATTTTGTATTAGACTTTATTATGAATTACAATATACTCTATTATACACATAAGAGAATTGCATAAATAGATTATAATAATAATCAAAAAGTAATATTAACTCAATAACTAAAATGAGCGGATAATTGATTTAAAATGAAAATTTCTCATTTAATTATATACTGAATAAACTTATATTTTTTCCTTTATTACAGAGTAGAGTAGAGTTGCTCTAAAAGGCTAATGTAATAGTTGGATGTGGTATACATAGGGAACTGGTATGGAGTGTAGAGCACTGTTATATACAATATAATAACATTAGTCAAACTCTTAATGATATTAGTTTCGACTTACGTCTCACCACAGCTAAACATTTTTCATTTACGCCATAAGAAAGTATAAGAGAAATAAAGAGTCAGTCTCTGTATGTAAGGCAAGAATATATATATATTTCTTATATATTTCTTATATATAAGAAATAAAGTTAATTCCTGTTCAGTTCGTACAACACTTTCATCCAGTGACCCATCATTTATCAAAAAATGAAACAGCAATTTGTCAATAGTATTAGTGCACAGAAAAAATTGTCAACAAGACTACAACGCCATAAGGGCTAACACCATAATTTTGTTTTGAGCCCGGGCATAGTTCTGGTCCCACATAATAAAGGATTAGAGGATACACAGCAATAATTTTAACGTTACGGGCAATAAATGAACGTTAAGTTTAATTTGGTTAGCGGTTGGGGCCAATAGGGTTATGTAATGGCACTGAGTTGTTGTGTGAGTGGAGCCCAACGTATACATCATATACTGGTTTAGAAAAAGCAATTTCTTTGCCAACACTACTCCACTCTATTCGCCCTATTGTTGGCTCCGAACACAATAGCTGTTCGTTTAAATGCCTTTTCGTTGTAGTGAAGAGTAAGGAAAAAATTGAATGCGAATGCGATCTCAAAATTTGAAAAATCTGTAGTTTGGGAATTGATACAGATGTGCGGCATAGATGCCAACACAACAGTGCACATACAATAAATACAAGATGTGCTAAATATTATACACCAAAGGAGAAGAGGCTATAGAAGGAGAAGAATAAGAAAATATGAGCCATAGTTAGCAAATGCTTTGAGTCACTCAAGAGTTCTCTTCTCTGCTCTGATATAAGGAATATTAAATAGCTTTTTAACGATAAGAATTCATATTTCTCTTCTCAATACATCTTCTCTACTCTTCTCTCCCTTTTCTTCCTTCTATTGGCCTTTGAATTAAACTTTTTATATAATAACTTGAAGAGTTCAGATTAAATTATTCTTTTCTCAACAAGCAAGGTTGTGCAATTGATAGGTGCAATTAATAAAATTAATCCAGCATATTTGAGCGGTGCTATTGATTAAACGATTGTAATTAAATGACGTCGAGTCAAATTTTACTCTATTTTTAATTTAAAGTTTTGGGTCCGATATATAGCTTTGAAAATAATCACCCGAACCCTTTAGTTTTTACAAATCGTGTGATTTTTAATATAACCTGTATTTTAATGACTGCTCATCTCTGGTATTAATAGGAACAGTGACCTATAGTATTGATTTTTGCATAGCTTTATGCGAATAAATCATTTTTTCAAATATTAAATTAATGCATAGAATCGATAATCAATGAAAGCATTTATGAATTTTTATGCAAAAGTATTTCGCAATCTATTTATTCGTATAATAATATATATATGAATGAAAATTACATTCAAATCGTTTATTCTGATTATATGAATAAAAGTCTTCAAACAAAAGATTCAATTGTGAGCCGAATGTGAAAAAAATGAGTGAAAAGCAAAAGCAAAAAAGAAATTCTGTTTTTATAGCGAAAATAGATTATAATAATATACAGTAATGTGCGATAAAAAGGAAGTCAATCATCAATTAAAATTTCGGTCCAACAAAATGATTGATTACAGTCAACATTTATAAGCCATTCCTTTATTATACAACATCTACTGTACTATACCTTTAATACAGAATGTTTGCATTATTACACCTTATCATAGGTTTGCCGACCTTTCGTTCAAACAAAATAAGTTTTTGTATAGTATTCTATAATTCATCTGTTCATCCACGACAGTATATGAATTATCAAAATATTAATATATACTGTAATTAACAAATGAGGCAAATGAACACATTTATGATTTTCCAATTAATTGATTTAATTTTAAAATTAAATAATACATATGTTATTTGTGCGTAAAATTTCCCTAATGATACTTGCTAATATTACTATTCAATCTATTAAGTGCATTGAACACATTATTACTGTACTGTACATTATTCTGTACAAACTATTTGCTATAAAAGTATTTTTTTGTAATATCGGTATTCCTGTGACAAATAAGTCTGACTATAGTCTGTGTTCTTTACTATACTCTCTATTATAGAGTATTTACTCCATTATTGGTCCGAAAAGGAAATTTACATTAAACACAATTTAGAGCCACAATGTTATTAGACCCGGGCTTTCATAGTAAAGTCTGCACTAAACTGTACTGTAAGTGATCTGAATGACAAAAAACATCCACAAAATAAGTTATTACTAAGAGCTCTATCTATAGCAGAAAAAGCAGCCGTTAATTAATGTTTCCCTTTTTTATGTGTCCATCGGTTATACATTTAGAGTATAACAATAAAATGAGTCGTAAACATAAATTACTTATAAGTATAGATATATTCTCTATATATTCTGTATATGCAATAAATGGTCTTTGAGGTGGTGTTCCTCAAACTCATCCATTCAATACAGTTTAAGATTATTTTCTATACAAATCATTACTTAATATATTAGAAAAAAGTTTCCATTCATTGGATTTTTTCTATTAAATAATTAACAAAATATTCCATATCTGGCGACGACAGACGACATGTTATACAAAATTCTTATATAATTTTTTTCATACTTAATGATTGAATCAAATAATAATTATACTTATTTTAAATGATTTTTTACATTATTTTTTTATTTGCTTTTCTTTATATTCTAATGCTTTGTAAATGAGTTTTATTACTCGTATTGTTTGGATTCCTATGTTTTTATATTTGGAGTTAAGCTCAAGAATTGTATTGAATAGAGAGAAAACTAATATATAAAGCATTACTACTAAGATATAGCACACATACAGACATACATTGCGCACAATATTATTAAAAGTCTTAAATCGATTGTCTGCTTCCTTTCCTCTCTCTCTCCCTCTCCCACACCCAATCCATACCATTCCCATTCTCTCATTCCCTTTCTCTTCAATTGTAATTTAAGTATAACTTATTCTATGCTATTCTTTAACCGAAAACAATGTAAAAGATTCTGAAGAATAAAAAATAAAGTGAAATGAAATGAGAAAATCCAATATTTTGCGACCATTTCTATTAGAAAATAATGGATTCGCAAATATAAAAATATATAAATTTTCTCTCTGTTTATTTTTAGGTCAAAATGTCAAATATATGCAGTGCTTTGAAAATTATATACCGGTATAAGATTATAATAACAGAAAATCTGGAAATAATATACAATATATTTAACATTAAGTATAGTATTGTTTACATTAGAGTTAATAATTCTGACATTCATTCTAAGAAAGTACAGAATAAATACACTTTGAATACAATTAAAAAATAAATTATAGTAATGAGAGCTTATGTATGATTTGCTTCAAAGCTTTGAATGTATAATAAGTTTATATAAAAATAATATTCTTGAATGATATAGAATATTCTTTGGGCTAAATTAGCTTTTTATAAATTAGTTATTCTTATTATAAGAATTAGATTTTGTTTCTATTCTGAAAAAATGTTTGTATAGTAAATATTTTTTATACTTTATTTGAATTTCTGTTCATTATAGCGAAAGTGCATTGTATTGAAAGCTTTACAATAGAGCGACAGTGAGTGAGCTTTCCTTTAACTTTATTTTATTATTCATTCATTTTGATGCCTAAAATGCTTTGGTCTCACAATTCATGACAATTTCAATGCTCGACATTAAACGACTCTTTTTTATATATTTTGAGATAATTTTTTTGTTTCAAACGAATCATTCGTTTTTTTAGCTTTCAGTCAGAGATTTCTATCCACTCTATTCTGTTGAGTGAAAGGGCTTTAAAAGTATTCACAGAATTTTATTGTGAATTTAAAGTAAAATATATTTGTGTTTTAGCCATAAAATTACGGAAAAAACACTGAACAGAACAATAATGAATCAAAAGTAATGGTTAGAGAAAAAGAGAAAAAACGTATAAAAATAATAATTCATTTCCAATGAACAGAAATATTGGAAAATAAATAAATTTCAATGATATGTATAAACAGTAATCCATAAGAATATCCGAATTCAGGATAGAATAGTCATAAAAAACCTTTGGAGTTGAGACACATACAAATGTTTAGGTGCAAGCACATTTATACTCCCTGTACTCATCTTTGGCTAAAAATATTTGTTGGATAATATATTTAATGTAAAGCTACAAAAAAATACTACTGAATATAATGCGCGAAATAATATATAAAACATTTTGTGCCCAAAATATGTTGAGTGCTCTTCACTCAAGTCTGAAATGCGTTCAAATCCAATATGAAATTTAAAAATATTATACAATACTGTATACAATCTCATTCAATATTATCCAATGTTCTCTCTCTCTCTCTCTCTCTCTCTCTCTCTCTCTCTCTCTCTCACCTCTTTTCTGCTCTCCTCTCTTCTCCTCTCTCTCTGCTCTGCTCTTAAAATTCAATTCTCATCTGAACTAAGAAAGACTTTTATAGTTTAATATGAATTTTGTGCTGACTTCAGGTCTTTTTAAAATAAACGCATTGAATGTGTAATACGATTGTGCAAAATGACCGAAAATAATATTATTCAATATAATAGTCAGCTCTGAATATTATAGCTATACTGTAGTTGTGTTTGACCAGCGCTGCACTGGCACTAATGGCCTACTTTATACTGATTACATTAGTCGCTATAATTTATTTATATAAAATGCTTAACAAAATTAATAAAATTTTATTCTTCTCCGACATATTTAATATCTGGAAAAAAGCGAAAGCAATCGCATAATTGAAATTTAATTAATAAGTTAACCGCAAAAACTGACTTTTATAGCATTGGAAAAAAGCAAAAACCAAAATAAAACGATATATTATAGCAAAATAGTTATATATTTTATTTTCAGACTATTTTTCGCTTTATTTTCCTTTATTTTTAGCTATAATTCCTATGTTTTTCATTTAATATAAATGTTTGTATAGCTTGACAAATAAAATACATTATATTTAAATATGTCATTAAATCCTAATGTCATCTAATGTTTAATATCTTTGCAAAAGAAATTCAAAAATGAATACTAAGAATGAAAATATTTATCTAAACGTAAGAAAATGAAGAAAACATTAATGAATGCAATATTCTTAAGAGAATTCTTGCTTTAATTAAATTTACGCACATTTATAAAGAAACAAAAATTTTTATATAAAGTTATCTTTTTGTTTGATTAATATAGTTATGAGTTATTATATTAAGTCTTAATCTTCTTAAGAATATTGCAGTCTTTCATACATTAATTCAGTTTTTGTTTAATATATGAAATGTCTATTATTTTTATATATAATTCTCATCCAATTAAAGCGATGAAGATTTCCAGAACTTGAGCATCGATTTGATTATTGGAGAATAAATTATTATAAAAATTTTAATTTTCATATTCTTTATACTATTTTTCTTTCGCTTCACTTATTATAATCTGAAGTAAAAATATATTTTTAATCAAATTAT